>CM060955.1:43707752-43717752 GCA_030765055.1 Mantis religiosa
GACCAGTCTGGTCGACGTGCCGAATTCCCTCCATAAAATTCCATCCCATCCTATGATCCCTTAAAGTTAACTATGACGACTTACTACTGTTCGTTAATGTTACTTCCCTCTATATGGTGAAGGTAATAAATTGCAAAAAGGAGCGGTATAAGAACAGTATTCACAACCTATCATGCTCATGGACTTCACAGATTGGCTGAAGGGGTTCGTGCTTAGAGATTTTGACACTTTTGTATCTGCAATAAGGAAAATATTCCTGGAGGCACGTTCCAGGATACAACAATTTCGAGTTAGCCCACCAGGTATTATATTTCCCATCCACCAAAAGAGTTCTTATAAAGTACGGTAGCTTGTTAGGAGCTGTCTCATATTATGCAGTACATTACAGTTCATGAAAAACTTATTGATTTTTTAACCAATGAAAATGCATGTGCAGTTAATGTTGCCAAATCACTCATTTCCTCTAAAGACTCTTACTCTAAAGCACTTACGATAGTAAGTCGCCACAAACACTGTATCTCGGATGCTAGAGTCCCTAGTGGTCTACCGGGAAAATATGAGTCAACTGGAGAATTTAATGTCAGGAGGACACGTTGGCCATGGTAGCTCAAAGGTTAAGAGCGACTGGACGGAAACCAGGAGATCCGTGGTTCAAATCTCGGCCATGGCATTGAATTTTTCATGTTGACTCTGTATTAATTACAAGTTGATATGTCGTTCGTCGCTGCACCTTTTACCAACTATTTCCTTTACCTTGTTTAAACTTTCTTTTTTCAGTCAATAAATGACTGCCCTTCGTCTGATAGCAAGATACAGAGGCCATATGCCTAACATGATGAGTAGTGCCATTGTAGATGTTGTTCCCGTTGCTTCTGTTGCTCTTATTAGAATCTGCCATTGGGTCTTCCTAATTATTCTAATATTCTTATGCAGACGAAGATGGTGAGCCCATATGGCCGCTCCATATCCCGTAATTCCCAGCATATTGCCAATATGATGAGTTCCTATTGTGTTCAAATATAGTTTGAAATTTATTGTTGTTAAAATCGCTATTTTCATCATAATATCACCCGCCATTTCTGTTATCTTTTCAATATGCATGCCATAAGTAAACTTCTCATCCACCTTTAATCCCAAATACTTAAACGGTTTTACCCTCTTAGTAGATTGTCCATTAATTTTCATCACTGAGTTTCGTTTTAACTATCCTTTGAATATGACGTACACTGATTTTGCTAGTGTCACCTACAGCTTTACATTCCTGCACCATTCTTCTAATTTGTGTATGATTTGCTGCCCTTTTGTTTGGATCTCTAGTCTACTATCTGCTTCCAGAAGTATCACCATATCATCAGCATATGCGATTACATCCTTTGTGTCTCGTAGTACTAGTAGCGTTATCAAAATAGATTCAATTAAGATGTCCCAAAACGGAGCCCTAAGCATGGATTCCTGCGGGCATACTTTCGTGATTTCTCTGGTAACCCTGCAGCCATCGCCACTTACATGAACTCTTCGATCCGTACAATAATTCTTAAAGATGCTTACCAAGGTATATGGATATCCTTGATTTCTCAAAATACCAAAAAAGTTAAGGCCACCACACATTATCAAAATCTCCTGTAATGTCGACAAAAATTACGATGACCTATTTGTTATTGGTAGTTTCTACATCTTTTATTATTTCGTTTGAAACGTCCTCAGAAGAGTGGCTCAGTGGTTAGACCGCTTGGCTCTCACTAAGGCGGCCCGGGTTTGATCCCAGGCGACCGCAAAGTGAGATTTCGGCGCTGGGGCGGGTTTTCTCCGGGACCTCCGGTTTCCCCCGCCATCTCATTCCACCGGTGCTCCATCTTCTTCTCATGTATCATCAGTGTCACCACCTGCGGTGCTTTATGTAATAAAAGCGGGCGTTAAACACTACACATTTCAGAAGAGTTCTCTTTTCTACACTCATGCTGCTTGTAATTCCCAACATTATCCTATATTCGGTTATCCTTTTATAAATTACCTTTTCTTGAAGTTTTCCTAGTGTATTTAATAAGCATATGGTTCGATATGATTTAGGTTTCGCTGGGTCTGGTCCGTCACTTTCCTTAATATAGTAACATTTGCCTCCTTGCAACAATAAGGGATTCTGCTTTGTATGAGACAATCATTTAACAACTTGGTCAGATACGGTGCTATTTCATGTTCTAAGTTTTGTGTGACTTCTGTTGTAATACTGTCTGGTCCGGGTGCCCTCTTTCTCTTCATGTTTCGAATAGTAAGATACTTCCATTTCATCAAACGGATATATTACCTGGTCATTTAATAGGGACTATTATATATCTATTATTTTATGTTCGTCGTTTTCGCCTTCCTCACTTTCCGCCGGCAAGAATCTATTTAGAAGGACGTTTATAGATTCAATCCAATTTCTTGTACATATACCATTATCCTTTTCCAATGTAGAAATGACTTCAGGTGCTCCTATTTTGCTCCTATTTTCTCTGTTATAACTTTATATGGAATTCCCCACACTTTATCTTCCATATAATATTCCTTGTAATTTTCCCATGATGTTATTATCGTTGTTTCTATTTCTTTTTGTAGTGAATTTTTAGCTGTCGGCGTATTTCCAAATTTCTCCTTCTGTCCTCTGCAATAACAATCCTTTGGTATACTCTTATGGATTTCCCAACTCGACTTCGTAATTTCTGTAAATTTTCATTTCAAAAGTTATGATTATAATTACTTTTAACTCTCATTTTCTTCAAATGTGTTTTTGCATTTCTGTCCTCCTCTCTACCTGTTGGTATTTCAAAATTAGATCTGAATATCTTCCAATAGGCATTCTTATCACATATCTTACTGGTGCTCTATAATTCCATGTACACTCTTCACCGTCTACTAGTTTACAGTCAAAGATCACTTGTGATTAAGATCACTTGACGTTAGATTTTGCCCAACTTTCCAGTTACTCCTGCCCGACCCTCGAAGGTGAAAGGGTTATTAGGTTGATTATGAATGATTAGTTGCACTCCTTAATAAAGTCCTTTATCAATTTCCCTCTGTCATCCGTGTCTTATTCCACCACCATGAGGATTTGGCATTGACATCCATTGTCAAAATTACCGAATTGTGTACAAAGGTATCCAACCCAGATTTGGTTCTGTACAAATGTATGTCGGTATCATCTCTGTCCCGATAATACTGATTACATTGAATAATAGCTTTTCCTTTGTACTTTAATTCTATACAAGAAGTCCATTCATCACATAGCTATGATATTTTAAGTATCTGCATATTTTTGTTTATTACAAGAATCGCCGCCATAGAATGCTATCCATGCATTATTGTTCTTGCAATGATTGGCATTTGAATCAAAGTCCAACTATCCTGTATGGTTCTTGTGAATAGATCACATCAAGGTGCACTTCATGTATTAATTGTCTAAATTCTGTCATAACCATTCGACTGCGTTGTGCATTTAGCTTTCCAAAATGTAAAATTGTATCCGTTGTATGTGACTTTATTTGATCTTTATCCATAATCGGTCTTAGCAATTAACCTCTTCCAATACATGGAGTATGCAGGGCAATCCTTAGTTGCGGGATATTTACAAATGTTTTGAGGTTGTTTCCTGGTTTCTGGCCTATACCTTTGTTCAGCATATCGTTTTTCTCTTTGTAGGTCTCTATACCTAGATGGTATGCACACTGGAGCATGTTCTAACTTTTGCCAATATTTTTTCTCAAGGTCTCGTTCTCCGTAATGTGAGCATGCACTCTGATTTCACGTGCAATACTTGGCAATGTGGCCAAGGTCCTGAGATTTCAAACAACTGGCAACCGTTACGAAATCCTTAACAGTAATGGACTGAAAACTTATATATACTTGTTCCTTTGTTATCAGCAGTCTCAAGTCGTGGGTTACTTCTAGCACTGGATGTACATATGGACGATTTTTAGGTCCAGCTTTAAATTACATTTGCACCGTTTTTTGGAAGTCTTCTCGTTTCATCCCATCAACATTTTGTTCATGGTAGTGGGGAGACGGGAATACAGTAGTGTTCAACCAAGAAGAGGAGAAGGGGGGCAGAGATAACGCGAGTAACAAGACAACATAAATTACTGGCCAAAAAGGCTAACTTTCCTCTGTTTCCGGAAAAAATAGCAACGAATGTTAAAGTTGATGTTTTGGAACACAAAGAGTTTAAAAGGCAAACTGATTAACTGGAAGTTTGCAGAATATAACATCCGGACAAGACGTTGGAATTGCAGAAACGTAGCTAAGAAATAAGAGGTTAGTTATATAGGCACTGGAGCCACTAAAAGGAAAGAAGGGGGCAGAGCGTCAGGGGCAGTATGTGCGTTTGTTAGATCAGGGTTACTCAACAGTAACAGAATACAGGCAGTCACAAAGGAAGATAGGAATGTAACTTGTCTGATAATAAAGAAAGGTCCTGAAATAGAACATAGACTAGGAATAGGAATAGTTTATAACGCTCCCACAACATCAAATTACTTTGATAATAGAACATTTAATAAACTAGAGGACCATATGGTGAAGCTAAGGCCTAAGTTGCGGGAGCATAGAGCTTTTTATGGGGATTTCAACGCTAGTATAGGAAAAGATAAAATTAGATCAATAAGGCATGATGATGAAATAAATAAGGAGAAAGTACACGAGTGCGTAAAGAGTAGCAAGTACAAGGTTCTCAATAAAGAGGGAGTAAAATTGCTTCACTTCTGAGAAAGAAACAATTTCTTTATATTGTGACTTTGTGGGATCGTAGAATTAAAAATCCAATTTGCAGAATTTCCAAATGTCTTTATTTCCGTAGAAATATACTGATCAATTCGCACGTAACAGCATTACGTCACATACACACGACAATATACCAAGGTCGATGACAATGTTCTATCAGCTCTCGTAACAACAACACACTTGTTACACAACTCATTCATCACTAGCCATGGCTTCTTTTTATACACCCATTCGTGAATTCCAGACTGTTATCGAATTTTCTCTAGCATGTCAACAGATAAAACACGAATGTTCTAGAATGTAACTATATCGGTGACAGCAAGTCTTTTACCTCTCTGATACACTATCCGACTCTTGTTTATCGGCGCTCTTCGTGAACGCTATCCGCGTATCAGTTCCTTTGTGTAAACAAGCCGCACGATCGTATATAACGGCTCGCGACACTGCTCCCTCCTCAAAGCTGATCGTCCCGAACATCATCATCGTAGCGGGCCAGACGCTCCAGGTATAACACTAACATCTCCCCTTGGGGCATCTTCTGGATGCGGTAGACCACGTCGTTATTCCTCTTCACTACCCGGTACGGTCCTTGCCATGGTTGCTGGAGCTTCGGGCATCGTCCCTTGGCCCGGTTAGGGCGGTACAACCAGACTAGGTCACCCTGCTGGAAACCTTGGCTGTTGGCTTGCCCGTCGTATCGGTTCTTCATGCGGTCGCTCACCTTCTGGATGTTCTGACGAGCCATCTCATTGATGTCGTGAAGATGGTCCACCAGGTTCTCCGGATACTTAGTTGCTGGCTGTTTTGCATCCGGGGGGCTTCCAAAAGCTAGATCACAGGGGAGGCGTAACTCTCGGACGAACATTAAGCTTGCTGGCGTCATCCCAGTGGTGTCGTGTGTTGACGAGTGGTAGGCCAGCAAGAACAGTAGCACCTTGACGTCCCAGTCTCGCTGATGGCTGGCCACGACCTTCCTCGGGTGCTCTTCTAAGGTCTGGATATATCTCTCCAGCATACCGCCTGACTGTGGATGTAAGGGTGTGGTGCGGCTCTTGTTCATCCCAAGTCTTTCTAGTGCCCCCTTCATCAGGTTGAATTCAAAATTGGTGCCATGGTCACTGTGGAGTTCTAACGGTACCCCAGATCGGCAGAACACTTGCTCCACAAGGCAATCTGTAATTGTCTTTGCCTCCTGGTTCGGGATGGCATACACCACCGGCCACTTGGTGAAGTAGTCCACGACTACCATCAGGTACTTGTTGCCTCGATCGGATACTGGAAATGGGCCAGATATGTCGACGGTGATTCTTTCGAATGGCGCTCCGACGTTATACTGCTGCATATGACCCCGGCTCCTAGTCCGGTGGCCGCGACTCACCGCGCACACGTGACACTGACGGCACTATCTCTCAGCGTCTGCAAGGAGCCTTAGTCAGTAGTAGCGCTGTCGGAGTTTGTCAATCGTCCGGTATGCTCCCAGGTGTCCTCCTGAAGTACCGGCGTGCACTTCCTCCAAGACCTCCGGCATCTTACTTCCGGAATGTACCAACTGTTCTCTCTGCGTCTTCCCATCAGGCGATTCCCATACCCGGAACAGCATGGACTCGAGGGGGCAGTGTGTTCCCGAAACCCGTGGGAATCGGGTACGTCTTCGGACGGGGTTGAGGGAAGCCCTTAAGTGTGCCGGGTACTAGCCTGCAAAGCTAGTAGAAGGTGTGCTAGATCACCAGGCGGCCCCACCGAGGTTTTTCGGTAGTCTTCACCTTGAGTGTTGACGCGCGTAAGTGGCGTATCCACTTCCATCCCGTCTTGAGTCCATAGGACCAGATGGGGGGGGCTTGTTAGTCTCTAGGTCTTGCCCTATGGAAAGCACCTCGGAGGATGCCGAGCGCCCTTTGGGAAAGCTCGGATACTCCCTGGTTGAAGGAGGCCCGGGTTCCTACGGGTTCAGGACTAATGGGAGGAGAACCTCTGGGCTAAACCCGGAACAGCACGCCCCCTCTTGTCTTCAGTGAGTCCCATTGGGCCCAGTACGACTTGTAGGTGGCGCTCCTCGGTGCGATGTCCTTCCAGGTTGGTCTTGTCCCTGCCTCCACTTCTCTCAAGAGTGGCTCCAAATTGCCGTTCGCTATCTGCTCCCTTCTCTGGCCTGCGCTATCCCGGCCATTCGCAGTAACTGCCTGACCGCTCGGACAGCCGCGGCACGGTCCTTCTCTTCCACTCTTGTGCACTGGCCCTTGGCCTGTCGAGAATGCCGTCTTATCCTTGTCTCTTGGGTCCAGAGCTACCTGCCAGTAACCCGAGTTCAGGTCCAGGATCGAGAACCACTGAGCACCACCTAGCGTGTCCAGAATGTCGTCAATCCGGGGTAAGGGGAAACAGTCTTTCTGGGTGACAGAGTTCAGCTTCCTCTAGTCCACGCAGAAGCGTAGCACGCCGTTCTTCTTCGTCAGCTGGACTACGGGGAACACCAAGTGCTGTCAGACTCTTCAATCACTCCCCTGGATTTCATGTCACCTACCATATCATGTACCGCCGCTTGTTTCGCCAGCGGAACCTGTCTAGGTGGCTGCCGAATAAGCCGGGCGTCTACGGTTTCAATGCGGTTTAGCACGCGGTCCGTGCGGCCGAGTCGCTGTCGCCTTGGCTGTCCTTTTGATATATCAGAAGTAAAAGTGATCATCAAAAAGTTAAAGAAGAAGAAGTCCTGCGGTTCAGATAATATACTTCATTGTCTTAATGACCCTCCATGATACGTTAACAGCACAACTTACCAGTATTTTTAACGACTGTCTATGGAGAGGTTATTTTCCAGATTGTTGGAAAGAAGCTAGGGTTATTATCCTCAAGAAAGGTTCTGATAAAGATCCAGTGAAACCAAAGGCATATAGACCAATCTGCCTGTTAAACTCAATGGGCAAGATTTTTGAACACATAATTAATAAGAGGATAATAGAATATAGGATTATGATAGGAAGGAATAATAGGCAGTATAGCTTCAGAAAAGGAAGATCTACTGAGGACGCTATCATTGATACCATGGTTTCTGTGATTTGCTGTACAAATAAGTATATAATTGGATTATCAATTGATATTTCAGGAGCCTAGGACAATCTTTGGTGGCCTTTCTTCTTTGAAAGTCTAAGAAAGCTTAATTATCCATATCCCCTATATAAATTACTCTTGAGTTATTTTGACAACAGGAAAGTTTATATTCAAGGCATCAACCAGAAGATCTACAAAAGTATCAGCAAAGGTTGTTCACAAGGATCTGTTCTGGGTCCCTCGTTCTGGGACATTGTGATGGAAGCCTTGTTAGAAAATTCTGAAAATGATGAAAGTGTAGTTAATACACTGATAGCAGGCGATTCAAGTTAACAACTAGAAACTAAGGCAAATTTTATAACATATAAATTAGCCAATTGGTTTAATGAGACCAAACTGCAAATTGCTCCCCAAAAGTCATCATACATTTTATTTAAAGGAAAATTAAAAAGATATCTGGTTATTAAGTACAGTAGTGAAAAAATTAAATGCTGTAGAGAAATAAAATATCTAGGTGTTATGCTGGATGAAAAATTAAACTTCATAAATCATGTAGAGTATGTTAGAATGAAGGCTGAAAAAGTTATGAATAAATTAGCCCCAATTGTAAACATAACATTTAAGAAATTCTTAAATAACATTATAACCTATCATTATACTATTTTGGATCAATTGTTACATATGCCGTAGCAACCTGGGCTCAAAAGTTGTATAATTTGAATATTGGAAACAAATTAAGAAGTACACAGAGGAAGCTCCTGCTTTGCCATACGGGTGCTGTTTGCATGACATCTACAGTAGCACTCCTTGTAACGACAGGAATATGGCCCATCGATCTTTTATTTAGATTGAGAGGTGCAATGTTCTGGTTCAAGAAAAATAACTTTGATAAAGTAAATAGTATAGTTGGAAAGGTGTGTAATACCAGATAAGGTATCAAGAAACATCTACTGAATGATTGGCAGAATGAATGGGACAGTATAAATGAAGGTAGAAGAACTCATGAATTCTTTCCATTTATAACCGAATGCTTGAAAATGAAACATGAAAGCCCACAAAAGGTCTAATTCATTTTTTGACTGTCCATGGACCTTATGGTACATATTGGTATAAAGTGAAGAAGTTAAATAATTCCATTTGTAATATATGTAGTAAAGTAGGTAATCAAAAACATTTTTTTGTAATGCGTTAAGTATGATCATCTACTTACTGAAGAAAGAAATATGTTAAGAGGATATAATTTATGGAACATAATAAGAACCCCAGAACTATATGATACCTTGTCCAAATTAGCAAACATCATCAGCGAATTAGTATGGAAATCAATTCTACCCAAATGTATACCTGTTCAAGAAATTCAACCACCAATTGAGTTAAGAAGATCTGAAAGGCGTATCAATCCACGTAATGAAGAAAATATTGTCATTTAAGAGATATTGATATTAATGGTTAGCAAAATATAAATAGAAGAAGAGGTTATTATGTTTCCCTTGGTCAACGAGATTGGGGCAACAGGAAACTAGAGTCGTAGCAGATCCCGGAAGGGACGTAGAGAGGACGAGGGTGGCGCAATTCTCCTTCCACATCTACCAGTTCTGAGGAGGATATATAGAGTTCCTGCAGGAGAACCAGGTACCCGCTTCAAAGCTGTTGGTGGAACCGATCCAGTAATGTCCCACAATCTGTATAACGATGAGGTGACCGCAGGAATGAAAGTGTTTTAGTGTTCAGTGTAATATGGTATCTTGTGAAATTTTTAGGGGAGGGATTGCCCTCTCCTCAAATTGAATACAATTTTGAGTAGTGTCCATGGTATATATGGTGTTTAAAGTGAATTAATAAGTTTATTTGTGGTTTAGTTTGGGGAGGGATTTTCCCTCCCTGGAGCAAGATGATGAGAGAAGTGTTGTAAGTGATAATGTGGTGTAGTAATAGATGAGTAAAGTTTCTTCGATGGTTTTTTGGTAGTAAAGGATATTGGTGAATTGAGTTATGGATTATTATTATTATTATTATGGATAATTTGAGTGAAAGATGAGGATAGTTCAATTTTGAGATAGTGTGTTTTGAGAAATTATACAATAGACCTTTTTATGTAATTTTGTTAAATATCTAGGAGATTTAATAGTTGAAATGTGTTTTATTATAATGTTAAATTGACATTTTTGTGTTAATAAGGTAAATAAATTAAGTTGAACTGTTT
>CM060955.1:43725252-43752752 GCA_030765055.1 Mantis religiosa
CTTCGCTGTTCATTCGGCTTTCATTTCTTCCATATTCTCGGTGATGTGTCGTTAGCCGTCTTCATTTCTTCCATTTTCTGTAGAATCTTCTCCAATGCCGCCTCCATGTCGGAACATCCAGCTTTCTGATACCAGTTGTAACTTTGTGGGTTGGTAGACTTAAAAATCTAATTTGCAGAATTTCTAAATGTTCTTTATTTCCGTAGAAATACACTGATCAATTCTCACGTAACAGCATTACGTCACAAACACACCACAATCTACCAAGGTCAATGACAACGTTCTGATCAGCTCTCGTTACAACACTCTTGTTATACAACTCATTCATCACTAGCCATGGCTTCTTTTTATACACCCATTCAGGAATTCCAGACTGTTATCGAATTTTCTCTAACATGTCACCAGATAAAACACGAATTTTCTAGAATATAATTATGTAGGTGCCAGCAAGTCTTTTACCTCTGCGATGCACTATCTGTCTCTTGTTTATCGGCGCTATCGTTAATTGCCGGCTCTTTGTGAACGCTATCCGCGTATCAGTTCCTTTGTGTAAACAAGCCGCACGATTGTATATAACGGCACGTGACAATATGTAATGGGGCAGTAATAGGAGATGAGGATGGTGAGTATACATTTGCAAAATAACAATAGTCAGAGTGTGCTTAGTTATATTGTGACTTTGTGGGTTCGTAGAAATTTAAATCTTTCTTTATTTGCGTAGAAATACATTTATAGCGGCAGCATTACATCACATACACAGTCACAATCTACAAAGGTCGATGACAATAACGAACAGGGTTCTGATTACATCTGTTTACAACACTCCTGTTACAACATCTTTACAACTTTTTACTTCTGTTCACGACTCCGCGACGGGTGGGTCATAATCCCTAATATACTTCATTCATAATTCTAGATATTTCTGAAAAAAAAAAACAACAAGAAATCGAATGTTCTATATAACAATCAATACGTCACCTGAATGTCCCAATTACCTCACTTATCTTTGTCGGTGGGTCTTTTTTCTCGCGCTATCTTTATCTGTTTTTGCAGGCTCTTTATTTCCACACCGTTTGCCTATCAGTTCCTTTGTGTAAACAAGCTGCGCGAACCCTTTTAGGGCGTACACTGCCTGTCGTAAATAGGGATTCGCGACACCATTTTGTGTAGTGAGGAGCTCATTGAAAGAATTAATAATTTCAAAATAGCAAATGAAATACTGAGTAGTAGTTATTTTCCGTTAGGGATATAAATAGGATTGATAGAAGAAGAAAGCGGGAGAAATGAGGAAGCTCAGCTTAAAGCAGTAAATGCTTTTAGATGGAGTAAGAAATGAAAAGGGTTATTCCTAACTGAATTTAACTCAGCAACATAAACACAGTAAGATCAGGTATAGAGGTTGCATTGCATGAGAACAATATAAAAAGGGGCTTAGAGTCAGTTAAACTAATAGTTACATAGACAGGGATAAAATGAAAATAAAAGGAAACATAAAACGAATGGATGGTTTGATGAGGATTGTGGCAGGGTCAAAAGGGAAGTGTTTAGAAACCTGGCTTGTTGGAGAGGAACTGGGGGAGGTAGAGATGGGATGTTTATGGTAATAATTAGAGATATAATCGTAAAAGAAACTATTATAAAAAAGAATGAGTGGCAGAATGGTGTTTGAAAGAAGATGAAGGATGCTAAGCAACAAAAGACAATAATAAATTATGTTGTACGGTGAGAGAAGTGAATACACAGAAGGGGTGAAAAATGAAGTAACATCACAGGAATGGCTGAAATACTTTAGAGACCTAGTTGTAGAAAGGGGGTGGATGAATAGAGATAGTATACATCTGCGGAACCTCAGGATGAATGATAGATACTAGACAGACAAATTACTCAAACGGAAGTCTTTCAACAAATATGAAGCTTTAAGTGTGATAAGGCTGTGGGCATGGATGGGATACCAGGGAAGTTTCGGATGAGTTACGGGGAACACCAAGTAAATTAAAGAATATAACGAATATAATTGACAAAAGAAGAGACCTGACTGCTTGAAAACGAACGTGATAATACCAATATTTAAAGAAAAGGGGAGTGTAAATAGGCCCGAGGTTGATAATCAAGTCGCCAATTGATAAACACTTAAGCACGAAAAGGGGAAGACTGGATATGTTTTTGTGGACTTTTAGAACGACTTCTTCTACTTAAACAGGGGGGGGGGGTCTAAAATGGAAATTAAGAAGAAAAGGGGTGAGCGAGAAGTTTATAAATGAAAATGATAAAATTTATAGTGTGGTGAAATTCAGAATAAGATATGGGCTGAATATACTATCAGAAGAGGCCGAACAGAAGTTAACTTGACACAGGGTTGCAAATTGACTCCTGTCCTATTCAATTTATTTATAGATGACACAATAGGGAGGGTTAAGGAAACCAATTACTATTGCCCAATAATAATGAACAAAGACATCCCTGGATAACTGTATGCGGTTGATTTAACGATAGGAGAAATTTCTGTAATAGATCTACCAATATCATGAGGCAATTCATAGGCTTTGCGCTAGCTGGGGATTAGGGATCAAGAGCAAAAAATAAAAAATAATGGTATTTAAAAGAGGATCGATACTGAGGAAAGGAAAGGAATGGTACATAGGAGATCAAAAGCTAGAGGGGGTAAAGTAGTATGACTAGTTGTAAGGATGTGTAGCAGTTGAGGGTGGGGCGCAAAAGCCAGAAAAGTGTCAGCTAACGGCAGGGCGGCAATGGCAGAAGTAAGAATATGTAAATGTAAGCTGGAGATGTCAGTTAGATTGTTAGAAAGAATATATGACGCAGTCGTTGAATCCAGCACGATGTATGCAGTGGAGGTATGGGGCATATCAGAGATAGGTACACAATTAAATCAGGTGTATGGATTGTTTTGCAAAGAACTACTAGAACTGCCGAAATCGGCACCAAGAGAAGTAACATTACTAGAGTTGGGTAATACAAAAAGGAGGGTAATAATAATAGTGAGAATACTGAAATTCTGGTTTAAGTCTATAAAAGGGCAGAAAGGGAAATTATTGAATGTGTGCATGATGCAACAGAAAAACATTAAGAACACAAACAGTTGGTGGTCGGAATTGGAAAGAACGGTATCGAAGATAGGCATGGGAGATTTATGGCCAGAAGAGGAGTCAAATCATAGCAGTTTTTGGAAGGAAATGAGAGACAGGGTACAAGACATAGATAGGCAGGGGATATGGGAGAGTATAGAAGACAAGAAAACTTTGAAATTTTATAAACAATTGAAGACAGGATTGGGAGGGGAAAAATATATAAATCAATGTGACAAAACTGGAAGAGTAGGCATAGCACGGATGAGAGTAGGAATAATATATCTAAAAGGGTTGAGAAGTAACGAGGTATAGATATGTGAATTTTGTGGAGATTAAGAGAGCATTGTTCATTACCTGGTAGAATGTAAGAAGTTAACAAACTGCAGAAGAAAAATATGGGATAAGTAATGGGACAGTGTGAGCAAAGAGGTTGTTGCGTTGCGTATGATAAAAGGGGACGGATGAAAAGAAAAATCAGATGTATAGGTGAATTCTTATTAAAGTTGAGAGAATAGTGGATTAGGGTAAAAGAAGCGAAGGTTAAGAAGAAATGACACCTAGCTGCTCAGGAAAACCAAAGGCAATTGGCCAGGGGACCTGAGTGTGCGAGTAAATCTTAGGGAATGTCTTGTATTTGTACGGGATGTATAATAAGTGCATGCACAATATTAAAGTCAGTGTAGTGAAACTGTAATGGAAACTGTACACTATACTATATACGTACAACAAAAAAGAATTTGCTAGGCTACTGCAAGAAGGTATCATCCGGACTTTAAAATCATCATGGACATCATCCCTACATATAGTTAAAAAACCATGAGGATCCATACGGCCCTGTGGGTTCTACCACCAATTTCAAAAGAAAAATGCTCTGCCTGATCGGCACGCAGTTCAGCACACATGGGACTTCAACAATGTTCTCCACGGGGCCTATATTTTCTGCACTTTACACATCCAGAAAGCCTTCCACCACATACCTATAGCACCGGAAAATATATCCAAAACAGCCAAACTCTGTTTAGCCTATTCGAGTAGAGCTGCATCGGCTTCGGACTACGCAACGCAGTCCAAACGTATCAGAGATGCATGGACAATATCCTTCGAGAGATGCCGTTCACCTTCTGCTACGTAGAAGGCGTCCTAGTGGTGTCCAAAACACTGCAGCAACAAGAGGAAACACCTACGGACCACCCTTCAGGGATTGGCAGAATATGTTCTCCAACTTAACATTGCCAAATGCGTCCTCGGACAAACAGAAGTGAATTTTCTGGGACATCTGGTATTAAGCAAAGTTGCACGACCACCACATCTAAGGTCATGCCTATTAGAGATTTCCCACCACCAAAGAACATTATGGAACTACATCGCTTCCTTGGCATGATCAGCTTCTCTCATAGACACATTCTACGGCCAGCCACTATCCAACAGCCCTAAACTTGCCTTACTTCATAACAGCAAAGAGAAGCTCAAAACATCCATGAAATAGACAGGGAGGCACAGCAGAGCCTTCAACAACACAAAGCAAGTTTTGGCACCCATCAGCAATCATGGCGTTAAACTTATCCACGGACGCTAGCGACAAAGTATCGGTGCTGTCTTACAGAAACAGCAAAGGGGATGTCTACAATCATCAGAATTCTTCTTCAAGGCACTTAGCTGACTCAGGAAACTTATTCAAGCTTCGACTGTGTGCTACTAGTCATCTCCGAAGCAATCAAGCACTTTCAGGACCAGGTGCAAGGAAGAAGCTCCACTATCCTTACATAACACAAACAACTCACACATGCCATTACACAGAACCCTAAAACCAGCACACCCAGGAGGGTACGGTTTCGTTGCACAGTTCTCCACTGACATTCAGTACTTCGAAGGAAACTAAACCGCGGTAGGACACGCACTGTCACTCGACCGTGTCACACCAAAATTCCTAGCACAAACAGACACAGCGTTACTAGCATACAGCTGCACTTACAACAACATTCGGCAGGTTCATATGCCAGATACCTCTATTGTAATCTGTGATATTTTTGTCTCCAGACAATGTAGAATGGCAATCTTTCAGAAAATGCATGGCATCAGCCATGCGGGGATCCGAACCACATGCAAACTTAGAGCTACCAGATATTTTTGCCCATCCACGAGGGAGACATACAAAAATGGGCTAAATCCTGCCACCAGCGTCAAATAACAAACGCTATACCACCGCACAAAGGCACCATTACAAGATTTCCCCCAGTAGCGAAATTCGAGCTCGCATTCGTGATACCATCGGTCCTCCACCACCTCCAAAAAGACGCATATTCTGTTTAACTATGATCGATAGGGCAACCACATGGCCAGAATGTATTTCTCTCAACAGATCGACGCTGCCACATAGGCAATAAATTCATTCACTACGCGATCAGCCGGTATGGTACACCAGCAAAATTAACCACAGACCAGGGACTCCAATTTGAGACAGAATTATTTAAGAAGCTCGCCCTACTGTTAGGCACCGATAAATACCACATAAACCCTTCTCATCCACAAGCAAACGGCCAAAATAAAGCGCTGGTGCCGATGCTGTAAGCAGTATTGAGGGCTGCACGCAATCTAGTTAGATGGTTTGATAACACTGGGCAAAAAGAAAAGAATGTTTCGAGCACTTCATGAGGCAATTCCTGCTAATTTTTGGTTGAGAAAAACAAATATGACAAAGAAACATTTTTATTAGCTCTAGTTTTTGTAATATACACAATGTGGAAGTATTACATATTAACGGATTGAGAGAAAAGGATACATTTTAATTAAATACATTCTAAAAACAATGAAAGTGCATTTGCTTTTTTTAACTGGTAATTACATGCTCAGAGTTATAAATTGCTGGAAAAATACTTCGCAGATAGTCGTGTCTGAAGAGAATCATATGGTGGCCCATTGATTTCTTCGTTTTTAGCTTGCCTCTTGTGATGAGTTCCGCAGAATCACTATACAAAGACCAACAGTAATCCGCAATCATTACTTCATTCCAACGACCCTGACATCTTATTTCCATATGATACCGAAATTAAGAAATGCAATGAGTAAAGAATCGCAATAGATTTCAAAGGAGTATTGTATATTTGTAACGACACAAACAGGTGCAGTTGGTTGAGTTGTTTAACAAAAGACACGGGAGAAAAAGGGTTTTCTTAGTAAGAATCCTGAATAAATAGCACTTGACTTTGTTCGAAAAGGATATTTTTCGGACCCTTAATAATGTCATGAGCGAGACTAATAATCACAATGGACAAAATTATAACAAAGGGAATCTTTGTGTGAAAAGAGAGTTACCAGAAGTTAAAGTTACACACCAACGCACAGTTTTGAGGATACTTGGTCCTCGACGTGAAGCCGATTAGGGCAGTCCTCTTTTTCTGTCTTGGTCGAGGGTAGACCAGAAGCGATGAGAAAAGATATTTGTCGGCTCATATGTATGTGAAGAACGAATTAAGTTTTGTCGAGTAATAAGCATTTCACATACACTTACTCTAAACAGTGATATTGGTAACCCTTGGTTGGCAACTTCGAGTTTGATGTAATTATAAAAAGAAGCAGTCATTAAACCAGTTTGACAGGAGCATCCCAGTGTCATTAAACCCATCCTTCTCATACATACCCACGCATACTCTGAAACAAACCTCATTGCTTAACCCTTGAGCTACCAATATTATTGCTTCAAACTGTCCCGCCAAGCGGAACCCTTTGCGCCACCCATTATATTTTTATCACATAACAGAAATGTACTGATGGAAACTCTCCCCATGTTCATCACTAGCAGATCCACAACTAAGAGGGGAAAAGTCTGGGTTTACTATTTACCAGTTATAGACTAGACACTCAGAAGTTATCAATAATATATTCATCAGAAATTGAACATATTGTGACTTTGCGGGTTTGTAGAATTAAAAGTCCAAGTCGCAGAAATTCCAAATGTTCTTTATTTCAGTAGAAATACACTTTCACAAGTCTGTCGATAGCAAACTGACGTAACACACACGTACGAAGCTAATGCTAGTCCGTCTCACACACGTGAACTCTGCACCGTCTATATCTCCCGGCTGAATCTCTGCATTCACACACTCCTATTTATACGCGAGTCAGCCGTTCTTGAAGTTCCTCCACACCGGGGGAAGACATACGAGAGGCTTTGCGGTCTTTCGAGGCGGCAGGAGAAGGGGAATGAAAGGTTCAGTCATCTCTATGGCTCCCCATCTCCCCATCCCGTCACTCCACCTCAGACGCAAGCTCATTGGCGTAGGTGTGGCTTTAACACTATCTATCTCGTTCTGTTCCTGCCATCTGGCTTTGGCTAGTCGTAAATGATGTCTCGCGACACTGCTACCTACTCAACGCTAGTCGTCCAAATCATAAACATCGTAGCGGACAGGACGATCCAAGTGTACCACCCACATCTTCCCTCGGGGCACAATCTGGATGTGGTAGACCACGTCGTTAATCCGCTTCACCATCCGGTTCGGTCCTTGCAATGGTTGTTGAAGTTTCGGGCACCGTCCCTTTGTCCTGGTACGGCGGTACAACCAGACCAGGTCACCTTGCCGGAACCTCAGCTGTTGGCTGGCCTGTCGTAAGGGGTCTTCATGCAGTCGCTCGCCTTCTGGATGTTCTGAGGAGCCATCTCAAGCATGTCGTGGAGATGGTCCACCAGGGTCTCCTAGTACTTGGTTGCCGGCTGTTTTGAGTCCTGGGGGGCTCCCAAAAGCCAGGTCAGAAGAGAGGCGTAACTCTCGGCCGAACATTAAACTGACTGGCATCATCCCAGTGTTGCCGTGTGTTGACGAGCGTTAGGATAGCAAGAACAGTGGCATCTTGACGTCCCAATTTCGCTGATAGCTAGACACGACCTTCCTCAGGTGTTCTTTTAAGGTCTTGATGTAACTATCGACCACGCCATCCGACTGGGGATGTAGAGGTGTTGTGCGGTTGTTGTTAACTCCGGGTCTTTCTAGTGCCTCCTTCATTAGGTTGGACTCAAAATTGGTACCCTGGTCGCTATGGAGCTCTAACGGCACCCAAAATCGGCAGAAAACTTGCTTCACGAGGCAGTCTGTGGTTGTCTTTGCTCCCTTAATTACTCATACAATGGACTTGCTTGGGACCACAAACAGTGCAAAATGGAATATTTTCATTAACCGTACTTTGCTCCCAACAGATGGTTCTCTATCTATTCTGTTATCCACAAAAAGACTTAGAGACATTTACCTGGTTTTATAACAAAATGTAATTATGTTGCTTACACATAGCTTACATTTGATTACTGTGCCTCTTGGTCTGGTATGGCCACCTCCGGCCACTTACTGAAGTAGTCCACGACCACCAGGTACTTGTGGCCTCGATCGGACACTGGGAATGGTCCAGCTATGTCGACCGCTATCCGTACGAATGGCATTCCGACCTTGTACTGCTGCATGCCATCCCACACGTGACATTGGCGGTACAATCTGCCAGTGTCTGCTCGGAGCCTCAGCAAGCAGAAGCGCTGTCGGAGTTTCTCGATTGTGCGGTTTGCTCCCAGGTGTCCTCCTGAAGTACCGGCGTGCACTTCCTTCAACACCTACGGGGCCTCACTTCGGAGAAGTACCAACTCTTCTCTCTGCGTCTTCCCATCACGTGATTCCCATAACCGGAACAGCACGAACTCTCTTGTCTTCAGTGTCCTCCTGAAGGAGCGGCGTGCACTTAATCCAACACCTACGGGACCTCACTTTGGATAAGTACCAACTCTTCTCTCTGCGTCTTCCCATCACGTGATTCCCATACCCGGAATAACTCTCGTAGGGGAAGGGATCCGTCCCTTTCAGCTGCCAAAGTGCGGGCGCTGCGGACCCTTAGCATTCGTGGTACCTCTGACGTTACTAGAGGAACCTCGGGCCGAACAGCCGAGCCCCTCCTTCGGGAGTTGTTCGGATTGGGATGGTCTCGAGGGGGCAGTGTGTTCCCGATACCCGTGGGAGATTGGGTATGTCTTCGGACGGGGTTGAGGGAAGCCATTAAGTTTCCGGGTACTAGCCTGCTTAGCTAGTAGAAGGGGTGCTAGATCACCAGGCGGCCCCCGAGGTCATATCTGTAGTCTTCATCTTGAGTGTTGACGCGCGTAAGTGGCGTATCCACTTCCGTCCCGTCTTGTGTCCCTATGACCAGATGGGGGGGCTTGTTAGGAAACTAGGTCTTGCCCTAATGGAAAGCCCCACGGAGGATGCCGGGCGCCCTTTAAGGGACAGCTCGGATAACTCCCTGGGTGAAAGAGGCCCGGGTCTTGTTCCTACGGGTTCAAGGCTAATGGGAGTAGAACCTCTGTACTCAACCCGGAACAGCACGAACTCTCTTGTCTTCAGTGAGTCCCATTGGGTCGAGCACGAATTTTATGCAGCGCTCCTTGGTGCGATGTCCTTCCAGGTTAGTCATGTCCCTTCCTCCACTTCCCTCAAGAGTGGCTCCAAATCGGCGTCCGCTACCTGCTCCCTCCTCAGGCCAGCGCTATCCCAGCCATCCGCAGGCACTGCTGTGACCACTCTGACAGCTAAGGTACGCTCCTTCTCTTTCACTCTTATGCATTGCCCGCACAAATCTTGGCAGGGTCTGTGTCTGCGTTACCGTGCGTCTTCTCTCTACGATGTTCAGAGCTGAAGTCATATTCCTGCTGCCTCTGGACCCAAAGTGCTGTCTGGCCTTCCAGGTTCCTAAAGCTCGATACCCAGGTGAGGGCGGAGTGGTCAGTCCTCAGGTGGAACGTCTGACCGTACAGGTACATGTGGAAGTGCTCTAAGGTCTGTACTACCGCCAGTAGCTCTCACCGGGTGACGCAGTAGTTCTGCTCTGCTTTGCATAGCGTCTTGCTGTAGTAGGTTGTCACCCGCTCCTGGCCATCCTGGATTTGGGATAGGACGTCTCCAATGCACTGATCGCTGGCTTCGGTGTCCACAATGAAGGCGCCATCTGGTTGTGGGAAACCCAAAGTAGGAGCACTGCACAGCGCTTCCCTCAGGTGCCGGAAGGCGTCTTCGGCGTCCTCCGTCCATACATAAGACCGGTGTGCTTCTGTCAGGTGGGTGAGGGTTTTGGCGATGCTCGAGAACCCCTTGCTAAAACGGCGGTAGTAACTGCACAGCCCCAGGCGGATGCGCAATTATCTTTCTTCCTTCGAACGAGGCCAATCTCTCACGGTCAGTGTCTTCTTGGGGTCTGTGGCCCTCCTATTGGGGACAATATGTGACCCAAGTAGTTGACTTCCTTGCTGGCACTTTTTCGCATTCAGCTTCAAGTTGGTCGCCGGCAGTCTCTGTAGCACCATACTCAGATTTTCCAGATGGTCTCCGAAAGTCTTGCCGACGATGATGTCGTCCAGGTATAGCAGGCAAGCGGCATAAGTCACTCCTCTCACCACTGACTCCATGATGCTTTGGAAGGTAGCTGGTGCGTTGCAGAGGCCAAAGAGCATAACTGTGAGCTTCTAAAGCCCCTGTTCTGCCGCGAATGCGGTTTTCTCCTTGTCTCTCGGGTCTAGAGCTACCTGCCAGTAGCCCAACTTCAGGTCCAGGGTCGAGAACCACTGCGCACGAGCAAGCGTGTTCAGGGTGTCGCCAAACCGGAGTAATGGGAAGCAATCCTTCCAGCTGACAGTACTCAGCTTCCTGTAGCCCACGAAGAAGCGTAGCACACCGTTATCTTTCGTCACGGTTACTACAGGGGAGCACAAAGGACTGTCAGACTCTTCAATCACTCCCCTGGATCTCATGTCGTGCAGATGTCTGGTACCGCCGGTTGTTTCGCCTGTGGAACGCATCTAGGTGGTTGCCGAATAGGACGGGCCTCTCCGGTGTCGACGTGGTGGAGCAGTCGGTCCGTTTGGCTGTAGTCGCTGTCGCCTTGGCTGAAGACGCGCTAATATCGGTTCAGCAGTTTCCGAACTTTATGCAGCTGTTCTGCGGGCAGGGCCCAGTTGTTGCTTCGGCACCGGCTCCTGTGTATTGTAGGTTGCGGTTACGCTGACCACGGGCTCGCACGTCCTCAGCACCGTTCCGGCCTGGACATCGTGATCGGTGTCTGCTAGGTTGAGCAGCCTCACTGGCACAACCTCTCGCCACGGCAACAACGTTTTGGCTACACAGAATCCATGCAGAGGCGTCTTTTTGTCTAGCAGCAAGTTCTTCGTCCACTGGTCTCCCAGTGGCTCCGTCACCACCACCTCGCTTCTCGTGGGTCAGCCACGTCTTCTTTTAATACGACTCTGCAGATTCCAAGGCGCTCTTCAGGGTGCCGAAGTATGACTTCTTCTCCGTTTCCGCAGGACCTTCTTGCCGACATCGACCGTCGCCTCGTGTCTTTTGAGGGTATCCAATCCCACTATCACCTCCTCAGCCACCTTCGTGGCAAACACTAACAGACGTACTGCACTCCTTCCCAAGGTCAACTTTAGCAAGGCCTTAGGCAAGGTGTCGCAAGGCAATAGTATGGTAAGGCCAAAGGTAAGGTTTCACCCGATGCCGTGACAAGCTGGTATGTTCGGCTTGGTACCCTAGACGGCACACCCCTGGCCAGGTCACGTCTAATGATGGTAACGGCTGCTCCGGTGTCTACGATCATACAGCACGGTTTCATTCTCACACAACCGTACGCGACGTGGCTGTCATCCATCCACTGGCTGACGGAGCGCAGTGTCACTCGAGGGGATGATGGTGATATCACCGACCTACCCCTCGTCACAGCGGCCCTTACTCGTTTCCCGGCTGCTCTCCCTGGAGTGGTCAGCCTCTCGCCAGGTGTCCAGGCTCTCCACACTCCCAACAATTGCCACTAGAACTTCACCGGCGTCCCTCGGCTGGCATTCGGTTTTCCGTGTAGCGGACACTCCTTGCTTTCGACGTCGGGGTAGGCGCCATCTTGGCCAACTCCATCCTCAATGTGCCTAGTGGAGGGTGTTGTAATTAGGCGCCGACGTATCTCGGTGTCTCGTACTCGTCAACGAATGTGTAAGCGGCTTTCCGGTTTACGAACTCTGTTGGGATGTCAACTAAGGCTTTAGTAGCCAGCTGCTCAATTGCCAGGATGAACTCCTGCAGCGTTTCCCCTGGCTGCTACGACCATTACTGCAGCTGACTGCAATAGGCTGTGGCTAGGCAGTGATTTCCGAAACGGTTTTCCAGGGCTTCTCCGATGCCCTTGGGCGCCGCAGCAGCCTGAACCGCGTTCAGGACTTCTGCGCCCGTTCCTGGAGGCTGGCTGTTAGCTGTGGAGCCTCTTCCTCTGGTGACCATTTATTGTGCTTGGCCACCGTGTCGAATAGACGGCGGAAGACTTCGAACGTGGACGTGCCGTCATACTCTGGCGGTTTGACGAGCGTAGATGTTTTTCGCTTACCGGCGCGTGGACCTTTATATACTTCAATCTCCTGCCGATGAAGTCCTCCACCCCTAGGTCATTGACGTGGCTTGCCAGGTCTTCGACGCGCTCGTCCGCTTGACGCAGCTGTCTTCCCAGCTCCGTGACGTCCTCCTTCATGCCAGTCAACTGTTTCTGAAATTTGGCGGGGAGGGCCTCGTTCGCAGCCTTCATTTCTGTTGCCATGCTGTCTTTCTCCGCTTTCATTTCTGCGGTTAATTCGGCCATCTTCGCGGTCGGATTGTGATTTGTCGTCTCCAACTTTGCGGCCAGGTTGCTATTTGCCACCTCCGTCTTCGTAGCGAAGACGTCATTCGCCGACTTCATTTCTTCCATCTTCTGGGCAAGGCTGTGACTCGCCATTCTCATTTCTTTCAGTTCCTGTAGAATCTTTTCCAATGCCACGTCCATTGTCCATGTCCCATCTCTTGACACCAATTGTTACTTTGCGGGTTTGTAGAATTAAAAGTCCGAGTTACAGAAATTCCAAATATCGTTTATTTCCGTAGTAATACACTTGCACTGGTCTGCCGATAGCTAACTGACGTAACACACACGTAAGAAGCTACTGCTAGTCCATCTCACACACGTGCACTCTGCACCGTTTACAACTCCCGGCTGATTCTCTGCACTCACTCACTCCTATTTATATGCGAGTCAGCTGTCCTTGGAGTTCCTCCACACCAGGGGAAGTCATACGATAAGCTTCGCAGTCTTTCGAAGCCGCAGGAGAAGGGGAACGAAAGGTTCAGCACCTCCATGGCTCCCCAATCCCCACCCCGTCACTCTTTCGCAGAAGTAAGCTCATTGGCGTAGACGTGGTTTTAACGTTATCTAGTTCTCTTCCTGCCATCTGGCTTTGGCTAGTCGTAAATGATTTCTCGCGATAATATTGTCACGAACGCATTGTTGAGGCGAGGCGGCGCGGCTGACGAGTTCAAAGAGATGGTCAGTACATTGTGGAGGTAAAAGCTCGCCGAAACGGTGGGGGAAGGAGACGGATTTCTGGAGAGTTTGTCTTTCTTCTAGCGCCGTCTTGATTGTTTGAGAGCATTCCGGATGTTAAGTAAGCTATAAATAAGGAAGCGGCAGCTCGTCAAGATGGACAGTTATCAACTGAACTCGTGTGCTTGAACAACTGTGTGAACTTTGTTTGTGGTCGATGACCTTGCATGTTGTATTGTGTATGTGACGTAATTCTACTACTGTAGGGGTTGACCGAAGTGTATTTCTACGGAAATAAAGAACAATTTCTAGTGTAACCTAGACTTTTAATTTCACGAACCCACAAAGTCACATTATTACATTTATTTGTTATACACATATAGGATTATGATCAAAACTGTTAGAACCTCTTTTGGAAAACTGAAAAATAAAGGAATGTCTTGCATAATAAACTTATATACATATTTTGATATTGTTCAAAAGTTTACAACAAACAACATTTTCTCTTTGATGATTTATAGTTGACAGAATGTTACAACATCATGTAGCTTGGTCAGTTCGATTGGCTACTCCTTACTCTCTTCAGAATTGCCTTCTGCTAGATCATGTAATTTTCAGAGTTCTTTTGAATTTGAAATCCTAAGTTTCTGATATGTCTTTTACATGTCAGTGAATTTTCCAGGATTGTGGATGCCTCTAATGACACTTGGGTGGTAATCATTTAAGCTAGTTTTTCCTTGCATTCTGCATGTTGGTCATAGCAGGTCTTTGTACTATCGTTTGCCATCTGAAAGGGTTAATAATAATTTCATGATTGTCCTGCATGTTGACGTACTATACTAAAGAGTTAGGTGACTCTAGTGTGTAGGCTTTCACGGTCGGAGTCATTTTGTAGATAATGTTTATCCGGGTTTGCAGGCCGGAAAATCTTTTTCCAGAGTTTTCGTGCGAAACGTCTCTCCTGTGCGGGTGTTTAAGGATTCCATGGTCGTGTGGCGCTGTATATATAAGGACAACATAGCGCACAATAAAGACGCGCATTACGGAACATAAGATGTGCTGCCGTCTCTGACAACCAGAGAAATCTGCGGTCGCGGAACGCATATTACATGCTCCAGGGGAACATATACAATGTGCTGATACGACCGTTCTGTCCTTCGATTTTCATTACTTTGCTCATTTAAGCCGGAAAGCCATAGACATTTATAAACACAAAAATAACTTCAATAGGAAAGAAGAAAACAAGGGGTAAAATAAAGCTTAGGAATCCAGCTTTAAGGAACACACCTACGAAACCCGACCGGACACAAACCCAGGCTCGTACGTCACCACCAGCAGTAGTTACAATAAACAACCACTCACATACCGCAGAAGTGTCGTTGAAGGTGTACCCTCCTCCCAAGAGGTCGACATATAACAATTCCGGGACATTGTCCCTAACTGGCATAGAGAGTATTTTAAGAATGCTGACGGTGGTTAGACAGTGAGTTTAATTTTATGGGTTCTCTTGCGAGACATTAAGATAGTGGGAAGAGTTGAGAGTATGTATAAATGATAGATGTTATTATATGGCTAGTGCAACTCTGGGATGCTGGTAAGTGTTTCCAGGGTCAATGTCGCATTCCCCGAGCCCGCGAATTATTTTATTGAAGTTGTCTGGTGGACTGGCGTAGAACCTGCGGGAAAGGTCAAGGATGTAGTTAGTCAAGTTGAGAAAGGATAAAGCGGAGTGTATGTTTGCATTTGGAATATACCATTCAGCAGGTGTGCAATGCGGAGGTATATATTCTGTAGAACCTGGAGCTTATGAAGTTGGCTTTTGGCTGCAGCGTCCGATATCTGACAAGCATAGGTTAATGCAGCTCTGAGTACTTGTTTACAGATCAGAAGTCTGTTTTCAGAGACAGAGGGGATTTCCTATTGTAAAATGGGTACAGCACAGACATCCGTTTGGAGACTCTGGAGGCGATCGTTGTAATGTGAACCTTCAAAGTGAGGCGCATGTCAAGTTGCACACCAAGATATAGTGCTTCAGAACTCCAGTGAACTACTACTCTTGCCAGGCGTAGCTCGGGAACATTCTGTTGTTGACGTCGAGTGAACGTGACGGCTTGCCATTTAGAAGTGTTCATCTTGAGTCATCAGGTTAAAAACTAAGCAGATACCATGTCAGCACACTGCTGTACGCGATGAGCTGCTGTGAGGTCTCTGGTGGATGCCGTGGAGATGGCTGTGTGGTCCGCAACAAAATATAGGCTGCAGCCCCGGATGGTGGGAATGGTATTTATGTAAGCCAGAAAAAGCAAGGGCCAATAACACTGCCCTGAATGGAATATGGCTGAGAGACAATGTCATCTCGTGCAACGGAAAAAGTGCGGTTTGCCAGATAATTGTGGATGAGATGGATTAGATAAAGAGGGAAGGCATATTGGATTAAGCGGTAAAGGAGGCCATCATGATAGACAGAATCAAAGGCCTTAGCAATGTCCAGAAATAGGGCTACAACGTAATGCCCAATTTGAAGCCATGAATCACCTCGTCGGCGAAACGAAGCAGCTGATGAGAGGTGGAATGCTGTCGGCGAAATCCAAATTGTTCTGGCCTGAGGATGTTTAGGTCGTCCATGAGGTGTTGTAGGCGACTCTGTAGCACCTTCTCTAAGAGTTTGCTGATAGCAGGAAGGAGACTGATAGGGCGATGATTGGTGATGTTTTTGGAGTCTTTGCAGGGTTTGGGAAGGGTTATGGTGTGGGCATGTTTCCATGAAGTAGGAAAGTGGGAGAGGAAGAGCAAGCTGTTGAACAGAGGGATGATTAGATCAATCCATTGTTGCGGAAGGGCTTTGAAGGTGAAACTGGGTATTGTGTCACAGCCAGCTGCTTTGTACGGCCGTATTGAGGCAATGATTTGTCCAACTTCCTTTGCTGTTAAAGTAGAACTTCATGTGTTGCAAAAGGTGTGTGAAGGAAGCGGTGTACAACCTGCTCTACTTCAGCGACCTGCTTAGCATCAGGGGATTCAGCTGGGTGAAAAGTGGAGGCAAGGTTTTGTGCAAGTAGTTCCACATTCTCTCTTGAAAATTGAGCTATTTTTCTTCAATCAGTCAGTGGCAGATCAGAAGAGGAGGACACATAGCAAGGCCTCAGACATTCTCCAGAGGGAGGTATCCAAAGGATCGAATGTACAAAGACGTCTTTCCCATTCTTCATTGCTGAAGTCTGAAACTTCCATCTTCACCAAGACTTGAAGACGGTTACATTCGTGCTTAACTTGTGGGTGACGTGTAAGTTAGTACCTACGCCGTGCTCTATTTTTGGCAGATATAAGTTGCCGTATTTGTTGATTGAGGGATTTCTGGGGGCTGTGAGGAGTTCGGCGAACTGGCATGGCTTCCTTCATGGCAGCTACCATGGTGGCGGTGATGGAATTTGCAAGTTCATCAGCCGAAGCAGTGTGCTAGTCATGATTTTGTCGAACATATTCCAATTTCTGCACCTGGGATGTATTAAAGGTATTAGCGCCTTAGGCTTGACTTTAGCTTGAAAAAGGAGTAGCAGAAGGCAATGATTAAAAGAGAGTTCAGGGAGAGAGAATATAGTTGGATGACAGCGAACGTTATGCATAAGAGCTATATCCAATCAGTCTGGTGGACTTCCATCCCCATAGGTGATAGTAGGAGAGGAAGCATGTACAGCCAGATTTTGCGCTCCAAATATCGTCCTAAGAGGCGACCACGTTGATTTGAAATGGTGGAATTCCAAAGAGTGCCCTTGGCATTAAAATCGCCCAGAGCTAACGTAGAGGCACCAGTAAAAATCAAGTCCAAATCCAGGTAGGGAATGGCTCTACCAGGAGGGAAGTATACTGGGAAGACGTTGAGCAGACCCTTGTCTTTTTCGACTTGGACCTGTACCTTCCAAGCCTCCTGTAGCTGGTAAATGTATCCTTTGGTGCTAAATACCACGCCGTATATATACGGCCGTTCCTCCATAGCCATCAGCTCGGTCCGCATGATGACACAGCATGCCAGGGATGATGGACTTCATGTTTGGTGGGAAGTAGTTTTCTTGTACCAGAAATATGTCCACCTTGTTTACAGCAATAAAATTTGCTGCCTCTGTCAGTTTGCTACGGAGACTATTAGCATTCCTAAAGCATATGCGTAGGTTCAAAGGGTGGTTAATTATCCTAGTCGTGTCTACCATAGTTGCCTAGGAAAACAAAGACTGTGTGGACTAAGATGGTTTGCGGTGGTATGGATGAGGATCGAATAGCAAGGGTCTCCGCTAGAGCTGCTGCGAAGTCAGCCTTTAGGTTGAGTGGTATGTCTGTAGAAACTGCTCATCTGGTAGAGTTGGGATAGCGTGTTGTGTTGAAACAAGAATCCGGAGCAACTGAGGTTCGTGCCTGCAATCTGTGGCGCTGAAGATCTTGTTTCAGTCTGCCGAGAATTGGATGTTGTAACTACAGAAGGAACCTGTCTGTGTGCGCTGCTGTTTGTATGTTCCATACTAGGTCTGATCGGTACAGATTGCTTTGTGGGTGCTGATGGTGCAGCTGGTGACCTGAGGATGGTCGGAGAAGATGTAGTCCCCGAGGTGGGGGGATCTGTGCCGATTCCTTCTGTGAAAATTGAGGAGCAGATGAGAGAGCTGCTGCATAGGACTTATGTTGCAACCGTTTCACTGGAGGCAGTCCTGTGTAACGAGTACCTTTGAATGCTTCCTTTGGAAGTCCCAAGGTATTTGACACTTTGGGAGGGGCATCATACCTCGTACGTTGTCCATTTTTGTTAACGACCATTTCGATCTTGTCTTCCTGCCATACAGGACACTTGGCATATTGACAGGAATGATCTCCACCGCAATTGTAGCAGACTGGTTTAGCCCCAGGTATTCCTAGAACTTTTCAGTCGGAGCGTCTATGTCCAGGTTCACCACAGAATATGCACAGCACATGACGACAACCAGTTGCACTAAGTTGAATCTGTTGACAGTGTAGAGGGCGAGCGGGTGGTCGGTAGGCTTCAATCCTAATTATGGCATCAAACATTCGCGTTTCTTTATATATATTTTTGAAGAATGGGGTTCCGTCTTCAGTGCTACCCTGAAATGTGGTAGTTTCTGTTGCGTGGGTGTGCGGTTGGAACGCAATTGACCCACATGTTCCACTGGGTATTGTAATTTTTTCAGGTGTGCTAGTACATCATCTTCTGTGACGTACATGGGTAAAACCTTTAATGTTACATAAAGAGGTTTTTCTTCTGGCAGAAGTGTCGTTAGATATTGCACTTCTCCATGAGTTAACAGCTTTCGGATTTGGTGGTGATCAGAGGGCGTGTCACGCAGAAACGAGTTTGGTGATTTCGCGGGCTTGACCCAGAGCACGTAGTTATATGGGTGTAGTTTTGTTTGACTTGTTGGCTCCTTGAGCATGGGCAGTCTGTTGGGTTGGATGGACTGGAGCTTCTACAGCCTTATCTATGATGTTCTCTTCCTTGGTTTCTGCAGGTTGAACCATTGGTCTGTTTCAGGGGGTGGCGTTGAGCATTTACGCCTCTTTGAGGATGTAGCTGGTGATGCAGGTTCATCTGGGAGTCCCGCTTCTAGAGCAGCAAACCTGTTGCTAGTAGTGATGATGGGAGCAGTTTGCAGCGGTAACATTTTGGTGATGATTTCTTTGTTGTTTCCCAAAATGTGGAGGCACTGCTTAAGTCATGCTGCATTAGTATGTTTTGGATAGCTTCATTCCTGGATCTGTCTGCCACATACACTCTAAAGTCAGGGATGGCTACTGTATCAGTTGATTTAGAGTTCTGCATAATGCTTTCATCTGCCTTATTGAGATACTTTTTCCTGGCTTTAAGCTCTAGCTGCAGTAATTCGTAGCTGGGTTGATTGAGGAGTATTCGAGGGCTTACTATCAGATCTTTTCCCAGAAAAGAGCATATATCTCCGCCCAGCAGATAGAAGTCGTCTTCCTTAAAAGGGGCAGTATTTGTACAGTTGCTGGCTGGGTCCATGTTGGCCAATCAGAGAAGTCAATGCAAGGACCAGTCAGGAGTCAGTCAGGTGCCGGTTGCAATAAACGCGTAGCTATGAGTGTGGGGAGATGTTTGAAAGAATAGAGGAAATAAGAGTATTAGAAAGAAGAAAAGAGCATATCTAGGGCGCTAATAAGCTCGGATAGCAGAGGGCCTCCACCTTAGGGCGCCTAAGCTACCAGTTCAAAGAACTGTTGGCTGCGGCCTTGCTATCCTACCCAGTTACAATGCTGTCTTCAGTTGCTGCACCTTGTAGGCTCGCAGTCACTATGTTGTCTTACTCTGCAGCAGTCTAGCTGGGTCGCGCTTTCTGCGATGTTCACTCGTAGTGGAGAGGCAAGCCATGAAAAAGGTTGCTTTTGCCTTGCCACTGTGCTAGACTGATGATGTTACCTCTTCGATGTCTCGAAGAGAGTGAGTGAAAACAACCGGCCATTGGCACAAACTCATTTTGATAAAAACAGCCCCCTCCATAGTCCAGCCCACGCAGCGGCCGAACCTATCACAAAGGAGCGCACCAGCCGGAATATGATTCCACCCACTCAAAAGGCATATAAAAATCCCTTGAAATCGAGAGGCTCCATATCGTCTGGAAATTCACTTGAAAATCGCCGGACCAGCGCACCTTCCCGGCCATGGGAAAAAAGAACGCAGGAAAGAAGAAGACCAGCTAGGCGGCAGCAGCGCAGCAGCCAGAGCAGCCCCCGCCTGCCAGCTCTGGGGTATCGTCTCCCGCCTCACTGCCGGCTCTGCAGATGAAGGGGAGCAGGACGAAGTGCCTGCCGGGAGATACTGGGTCAATACCTCCCCTCGGAGGCCCACAACCCACACTGTATTCACCGAATCTGAAACAGTTCCTGCGCCTAGCACTTCGCAGCCATCGCCCTTTCTCGGCCCCTTCAGGGCTGATCAGCCAGCGGCAGCAGCAGCAGCCATGCACCAAGTGGTGCCTTCACCTCCAGTAGCACCACATCGTGCCACTAGCCAGCCAGTGAACCTGACCTACGCATAAGCTTCACCCGCCGCAGTCCATCGCCCACAATCGCCTCCCACAGCTGCCTGGCCGGAAAGGCCCGCATCCAGTGAGCCCTACACCACATAATCGGGCAACCTAGCCACATTCAGCGTCGTCATCCATAGAGCACACAGGAACGTGCCAACATGGTTTATACTCAACGCCGCCCTACTCCGGTGGCCCTCTGCACTGAGAGTCTTCCGTAACCTATCACGCCACGGAACCTCACAGCTAGTCTGACGCCGGTGACCACGAAGCGGCCTTCACCATGGGCCTGCCCTTATTAGGGCTGCTGCTTTATTCGAGGCCAGCAGAGTGGTACGCCAACTACCTAGTCGGCGATGATGCAGCTACCGGACACGCCGCCGATAACTGCACTGCTCGACCCAGGTGTCACTGCTGTGGCACTCCAAAGATGACTGGGCGGTGTAGACAGCACGACATTCGCCGCCCCCGCCGCCGGTACTGTGTCACCTGCAATGGCCTCGGCCATTTCACGGGACAAGCGCAGTGCCCAACGTATCCCCGGACTTTCTCCAGTACTGCTCCGGACGAAGGACTGCAAACCACAGACGTGAGTCACCGCCGCAGTTTCCAACACATCAGTGCAGGAAGCCCTCATTGCACTCCGAGCCGAGGTGCGTAAATCAGAGACGCGACACACTCGAAGCCAAAATCACAGCCGCCACCTCCAGCCCCACCCGTGAGGCCCTGCAGGACCTTCATTCCGAAGTTCTCAACCTCGGCCCACGCCTTGGCACGCTAGAGAAAACCGTCGACAATCAGTCTCACAACATCCTGGAAACAGTATACGCCACGTCAGAGAAGATGGCCAATCCCGCACTGGACACCGTTCAAACGATCACGAAGCAACTTAAAAAACTGCAAAAACTCAGCAACCAGCTGGCCGCAGACCATCACACGGTACTACAATACATTGACACTGCAACAACCACCCTTTGTAACTTGAGACCAGGACTACAGAGCTAGAGCAGGCCCTCGCAATCTCCACTGACTCCAACACCAGCCGCACCGCAGACCTTCGAGGCACCATCCACCAGGCACTTAGCAGGACCAAGACCTTACAACTTGACATCATGCAGATGTTACAACGCCTTGGCCAGAAACAAGTCGACATACAGATTTCAGTCGCGCAAATCACAGAAGAATCTGACTCACGACGTGAGTACTACACTCAAGTACTCACAACCCTCGACCGCCTACAGACCTCAGTACTGCAACTAACTGACTTCACTGACCAGATGACACGTTTACGACGCCCCCAATTTCCTTAAATTTAATCCCTCCAACACCCTCCCTCTAATCCCGGCGGTCCATCCAGGGCCTCCGGTCATGTTTGGACCCCCGGACACTTCCTTCTTGGATTCGCAAGTGCCCTTCAGGTACCTGCATGCCTACTACCGCAAATACCGGGGGTGCATCAGCGGGACCCCAACACCTATCTCCTGCTGACTCCTCCACATACTCTCCTTTAGATAGAAAAGAGGCTCCTTATCAGTTACAGCCGAGAGTACAGAGTGTTACGGCCACGCCACTGACGATGTTCGACACAGTTTCGAACGAAACATCTGGAAGATTTTCCACTAGACCACGGCCTACAAGCACGGATAATCATTATCTACCAAAAGTTAGGTGATTGTTCTGCAAAAATAAGATATTAAAATACGAAATTTACTGAAGTCAATCTTGCAGTGTCATGCTTCGATGATGAAAATCCGTACCTGTACATCCTAATCAGTTTGATAGCTGGTTACCACCCCATTTACGCTTTTCAGCTAATGTAAATAAATTACTTTTGAGCTTTGTCCCCTTTCAGTTTGCCAAGAGGTGGTCCCAGATGCCCTTTCCTATTGCGGTTCTCCTTCCAGCCTCTGCAAATAAGTGAAATTGAGTTTCTATTTACGAACGCTCTTTAACTGCTCCAATTCTTAGCGTCTCGTTCCATATTAAGCTTCAAACGCCTCTCAACTTCATTTAGGAACTCCAACAGGTGTGAAACGCGGGAAGGACCTTAGGTGCTAGTATCCTTCCGTATCCACCTAGATCTTCCCCCAGGCCTGTGGGTGCTTGGTAATGCCCGAGGCGTTCAATGTGCGTGGTATTCAGAGATTGTGGACTGTCATTAAGTACGAGTTGCAGATATTCTAGGTAGCCTAGATGAGACTGGATTATACTCTTTAATCACCAAAACGTCATAAGAATATGTTTTCGTTTGCTCATATGTATCTTCATTGATTGTAATTCCATCTACAAGAATTTTCGGTTCGCTTTCTAGATAACCTCGTAGGAACGCATGCTTATTAATGTCTGAGACAGCCGGGTTTTCGTCCACTGATGAGTGAAACCGTTCCCACAATAGCAATCATGTCTTTACTTCATCGGAAAAGTGTTAGAGTTGAATGACGGGTAATTAAATTTCCTGAACGACAGCTGGTTAAAACTATGGGCTGTGAGTGGTGACTAATGTGGCAACAAACGATTCGTGTTTCTTTGTAATTTACGTCTTCCAACGTTAAGTCATATCGGATGATATATGAAGTTGGTGAAATGATGCTCAAATGAGTCCGAGGTCGATTAATCTTAGAGCTACCCAACATTCGTCTTTTAGGATAAGGGAAAACACCTGTAAGAACCTTATCTAGATAACTCACCCTGACCGAGATTCGAACTCGGGATCTCTTTAACGTGAGGTAGATACTCTACCATCACACTACTGAGGCGAGCATTCATGTTTCTGCTCAACTAGATTGCAAGCTTTCCGGATGGCACGTTTTGAAGGGTCAAATATTCATCTCAAGCTGCTGTATCTATTTTGTATTCAGCGTTATTTAAGGAATTCTGTACTGATACATTTGTTAGTTAAGACTTAAGTTTTTCAAGGCGATTACAAGTGTGATATATGTCGTCTAAATCATTGTATTATTTGCTCCCTTTATTATTTTCGTGAAATGAGTGGCTTCATTAAGTAAAGTGGTATGCTTCTTTTTAAGTTTCTTAAGCTCTTCGTTGTACGCCAATATGAGGGTCTGGCAGGCAGCAGTCAGCTGGAAAGAGTCAGTCGGCACGCAGGGATGTGAGATGCCGGAGCCTCAGGATGACAATGCGTACGGTGGTTAACAGAGATCGCTAAGGTGAACACAGTTGCACACACTACGAACAGCAGATGGCAGAACCATTATGCGTGATATATGTTCTGCTTGGTCCAAACATCAAGATGGCTACTCTTAGTAACAGAGCATTGTCTACTATCATGCAAAAATTTGAAGAAACGCATTCCCTACTTTATCAAACTTATAGGATATGGATTTATGCTTTATTATTCTACCAAACCGTGAAAAACATCAGTATACAATTGCTAATTGTAAATAAGGTCCATTCTTCTTATCTCCCAAGATCAACGTAAGGACTTCTTTCTGGCTTTCGGCACCAAAATAATTTGGGGACCTTAAATAACAGCAATACTAATACCACCGACTCCATCTTTTATATTTTAACCCGAAGTGCATACAAAGTAAAGAATATATAGCCAATTAAAATGAAACATATAAAGAATATATAGCCAATGTTCAGTTCAAAGTCCAGTAACACCAAAGACATCAATTCGTGACATCATTGTTCCAAGCTTACATTGTAGAATCTGTAGTACATTGCAGAATCAGAAATCAACACAGGGAAATTACAAGCTTCCTAAAGAGCTGAGTTTTCATAGAAGTACGCACTATTAGTTTTCCAGTTCCCGGGTGTGTTTCCTATCTTCATAGACTCTTGCGCAGACGCGGCAGTTATTGTGTGCTACCGAGCTATAAGGTTGTTTTCGAGCTTATTATTTTAAATCAAAATTCTGTTTCCGATTGTTGTCCACATTTTCATATGCTCTTGCTTTAGCTGCATAATAGTTTCAGCATCGTCACCCAATTATCGGAAAGCACGACCAACGGCAGCTGAGTAAGCGAGCAGAGGCGGTCGGCTTACGCCCACCCATTTATCTCAGTCACTAACTGAGGGGATGATTAAGGAAGTGTCACTGGTCGCTGGCCACCTCTTCCCCCTTCCCCTGCCATCTGGAACCTTCGCGGTGATTCACTGAAACGAGAGACTTCGAGAAACTCTGATATCCCTATATAGGGGGCTGCAGTGAATGAGTTCAGTCAGCTCTTGGCGAGCCGCGTAGGAGCGCCGTGCTAGTGTACGGACGAGAAGACTGTGTACGTGCATCGGAGGATTGTACGCAATTGCGAGAAAAAATGGAACTGTAACAGACGAACTGGTAAATCGTAATTGTGTGCATTACGTAATTCTGTGTAATTGGCAAGTGTTCAACTGTAAGCCGGTGGAAATAAAGAACATTTTGAGTTTGTACAAATGGACTTTTAATTTCACGTACCCACAAAGTCACACTGGTGTCAGGAAGCGGGACGATCACATCACCGAACATTACAACCATGGACGAGGCATTAGAAAAGATTTTGGAGAAGATGATGGAAATGAAGGCCCAACTGATCTCGCAAATGAAGATGGCAAATGACATCACCGAGAAAATGGAAAAGAAGTTGGAGACGGCAAATAACAGCCTGGCCGCTAAGCTGGAGACTACAAATAACAACCTGGCCGCGGAATTGAAACAAATGAAGACGGCTAACGACAACATCACCGAGAAGATGGAAGAAATGAAGGCCGAGTTAACCACAGAAATGAGAGCAGAGAACGGCAGTCTGGCCACGGAAATGAAGGCGGCGAACGAGGCTCTCGCCGCAAAGTTTGAAGTACAGTTGGCTGGCGTAAAAGAGGACATGAGATCCAGGGGAGTGATTGAAGAGTCGGACCGCCCTTGGTGTTCCCCTGTAGTCTTGGTGACGAAGAAGAACGGCGAGCTGCGCTTCTGCGTAGACTTCAAAAAGTTGAACGCTGTCACCCGGAAGGATTGTTTTCCCTTACCCCGGATTGACGACAACCTGGACACGCTAGCTGGTGCACAGTGGTTTTCGACCCTGGACCTGAAGTCGGGCTACTGGCAGGTAGCTCTAGACCCAAGAGACAAAAAGAAGACCGCCTTCTCGACAGGCCAAGGGCTCTGGCAGTTCACGGTTATGCCCTTTGGCCTCTGCAACGCACCAGCTATCTTCCAACGCCTCATGGAGTCAGTGGTGAGAGAGCTGCCTTACGAGGCCTGCCTGCTATACCTGGACGGCATCATCATCTTCGGGAAGACTTTTGAAAATCACCTTGAGAATCTGAGTAAGGTGCTATAGAGACTGCAGGCGACCAACTTGAAGCTGAACGTGAAGAAGTGCCAGCTTTTCCAGGAGGAAGTGAACTACTTGGGCCACATAGTCTCAGCAACCGAAGTGGCCACATACCCTGAGAAGACACAGGCTGTGAGTGATTGGCCTCGCCCAAAGGATAAGAAACAGCTGCGCAGCTTCCTGGGGCTGTGCAGTTATTACCGCCGCTTCATAAAGGGGTTCTCCAACATCGCCAAACTCCTCACCCGCCTGACAGAGGAACACCGGGCTTATGTGTGGACGGAGGACGCCGAAAACGCTTTCTAGCACCTAAAGGAGACCCTGTGCAGTGCTCCAATTTTGGGTTTCCCACAACCGGAAGGCGCCTTCATTGTGGACACCGACGCCAGCGACCATTGCACTGGAGGTGTCCTATCGCAGATCCAGGACGACCATGAGCGGGTGATAGCCTACTATAGCAATACGCTCTCCAAGGCAGAGAAGAACTACTGCGTCACCCGACGAGATTTACTGGCGGTAGTAAAGACATTGGAACACTTCCACAAGTACCTGCACGGTCAGCCATCCCACCTGAGAACTGAACATTCCGCCCTAACCTAGCTATTGAGCTTTAGGAATCTGGAAGACCAGACAGCACGTTGGTCCAGAGGCTGCAGGAGTACGACTTTACCTCGGAATATCGTAGAGGAAAGAGCCACGGTAACGCTGACGCCTTGTCCCGAAGACCCTGTCCAGAAGAGTGCGGCCAATGCACAAGAGTGGAAGTGAAGGATCGCGCCGCAGCAGTCCGAGTAGTCACGGCAGTGCCTGCGGATGGCTGTGATAGCGCAGGCCTGAGGAGGGAGCAGCTGGCGGACGCTGACTTGGGCCACTCTTGACGGAAGTGGAGGCAGGGACGAGACCAGCCTGGGAGGACATCGCACCGAGGAGCGCCACCTACAAGTCGTACTGGGCCCAATGGGACTCATTGAAGACCAGAGAGGGCGTGCTGTTCCGGGTATGGGAGTCACCTGATGGAAAGACGCAGATAGAACAGTTGGTACTTCCCCGGAGTAAGGTCCCGGAAGTCTTGGAGGAAGTGCACGCCGGTACTTCAGGAGGACACCTGGGAGCGAACCGAACGATTGACAAGTTACGGCAGCGCTACTACTGGCTGAGGCTCCGAGCAGAGGCTGAGAGATGGTACCGACAGTGTCACGTGTGCGCGGCGAGTCGCGGCCCCCAGACTAGGAGCCGGGGTCACATGCAGCAGTACAACGTCGCAGCGCCATTCGAACGGATCGCCGTTGACATTGCTGGACCGTTTCCAGTTTCCGACCGAGGCAACAAGTACCTGATGGTGGTCGCGGACTACTTCACCAAGTGGCCGGAGGTGTATGCCATCCCAAACCAAGAGGCAAAGACAACCACAGACTGCCTCGTGGAGCAAGTGTTCTGTCGATTTGGGGTGCCATTAGAGCTGCACAGTGACCAGGGTACCAATTTTGAGTCCAACCCAATGAAGGAGGCACTACAAGGGCTTTGGGGTAAACAAGAGCCGCACGAAGCCTCTACATCCCCAGTCGGATGGCATGGTCGAAAGATACATCAAGACCTTAGAGGAACACCTGAGGAAAGTCGTGGCCAGCCATTAGCGAGACTGGGACGTCAAGGTGCCACGGTTCTTGCTGGCCTACCGCTCGTCTACACACGACACAACTGGGATGACGCCAGCCAGCTTAGTGTTC
>CM060955.1:43757752-43927752 GCA_030765055.1 Mantis religiosa
CTTTATCATTCGATTGTGGATGGTAAGCGGCAGTACGGAAATGACATACACCTAGTATAATATTAGGACACTTAAATAGTTTTATAGTGTAAATTTATATTGAGGAATTAATCCTTAAAGAACTAATCCTTTTAAATACATTACTCCGATATATGGGTGATTTTAATTAATTAGAACCAACTGAGAATGAAATCTGTAGTGTTTAACGCCCGCTTCTACTACATTCGGCACCGCAGGCGATGACACTGATGTTACATGAGATGAAGATGGAGCACTGGTGGAATGTGATGGCGGGGGAACCAGGAGATCCCGGAGAAAACACGCCCCAGCGCCGTGTTGTCCACCACAAATCTCACTTTACGGTCGCCTGCGATCGAACCCGGGCCGCCTTGGTGAGACCCAAGCGGTCTAACCACGGAGCCACGGCGCACCCCGCCAACTGAAAAATTCAATGTCATGGCCGGGATTTCAATCACGGAACTCCTGGTTTCCGTCCAGTTACTCTTAACCCTTGAGCTCTCTGGACTGCGTTCAGGACTTCTTCGGCCCGTTCCTGGAGGTTGGCTATTTGCTGTACGGCCTCTTCCTCTGGTGATCACTTGTTGAGCTTGGCCATTCTATCGAATTGGCGGCGGAAGACTTCATACTTTGATGTGCCGTCGTAATTTGGTTGTTTGACGCGCGCAGGTGCTGTGTTCCGTCCCGGTGCATCGGCCTTTAAATCTTTCATGCTTCCGCCGACGATGTTCTCCACCATGGAGTTGAGGGACTTGGTGTTGCTGTCGGCCTTTCCCTCTAGGTCGTTAACGCGGTTCGCCAGGTCCTCGACGTGCTCGTCAACTTGACTCATCCGCTGCTAAGCTCCGTGACATCATCGTTCACGCCGGCCACTGCTCTTCAAATTTGGCGGTGAGGGCTTCGTTCGCCACCTTCCTTTCGGTTGTCAGGCTGTCGTTTGCTGTTTACATTTCGGTGGTCATCGTCGCAGCTAGGTTCTTATTTGCCGTATCCGTCTTCGTTTTAATTCGGCCTTCACTTCTTTCAGCTCCGCGGCCAGGTTGTCATTCGCCCTTCTCATCTCTATCAGTTTTTCTAAACTTTTTGCCAATGCAGAATCCATTGTCGTATGTTCCACTTTTGATACCAAATGTGACTTTGTGGGTTCATAAAATTAAAAGTCAAGATTGCAGAAATTAAAAATGCTCTTTATTTCCGTAGAAATACACGTTTGTACACCCCTTGCAGCAAGCAGATGCAACATAAAACAACACAATCTCTCGTCACTTCTGCACACGTAAATAAACAAAAGAGTTCACTTTCAAATCACAGCTGCATGCGCACAATTAGTAGTTCCGTTTACGACTGTCACCAGGCGATCCGCGGCTCCTTTTATAGCTCCACTCATTGTCCTAGGAATTTTTGGAATGTTATCTAACAATCAGGATAGCACCAGAAGAAAGAGGAACCTTCCAGTCATCTGTCGCTTTCTTTATCTGTTTCGGCAAGCTTTTATCTCCGCGCTACGTTATCTGTCTGTTTGCGCACGCCGGCCACGCACGTCGCAACAATGCTTGCGACAGTAATTACATTTATATTTTGAAGAAACTAAAATAATAAGAAATTGAAAACAAGCATTTAAATAATTACATAAAACGAACAGGCAATTTCATTCTACGTCCTGAACGTGTTATTTTAGATGGGGTTGAAGTTGTGGAGCTCCCACTATAGTCCTCCACAGGAGTGACAGTCTCCTAGGGATGAGACGCAGGGGGGTTGGCGAAGGTTCCCACACCCTCCTGGACAGGTTTATATCATCTCATGTCAGTACAGTTACAAACCATTTAAAAACATTCTGACGGCTTTTACTTTTGTGAATGAATCTTCTCGGTTTTAGTTTACAGGATGAATAGGGCACATGTTTTTAACGGTCTGCTCCTTGTGTAGCAGGCGTTCTCTACACACACATTCACTGTCCTTGACCCACTGTGTAAGGGAGCACATACCTTACAGGGACCTTCTTTGCGTTGCTGGACGGTAAGTACTATGGTGTTACTGTAGGATCCTGGAATAGAATGGACGAATCTGGATTAAGAACAATGTGGTACTGCATCTTGTGCTAGTAGATGGGCTGCTTTAACTCTATCTATCGACACATTAACTTGATTAGCTTTAATAAGCAAAGTGAAGCTACTGTACAAGCTCAAGGAAGTTAACATCCCTCCTCCCTATCTTGCTCTGATCAGCAGCTTCCTTCGGGATCGCTCTTTCAGGGTGAGAGTGGAAGGAAAGCTTTCCAGTGCCAGACCCATAGCTGCGGGGGTCCCGGAGGGTAGTGTACTATCACCGTTGCTCTTCGCGGCCTACATGTCTGACTTCCCTACAGAACCACAGACAGTTACGTGCCAGTATGCGGACGACGTTCTCATTATGGCACGTAATAAAAATCTCAAGTTCTGCTTCCCGCCTCTGCAACGACAGCTCCGAGCGATAGGCCGCTGGAGTGAGAAGTGGAGGATGGCTATTAGTCCAGGGAAGAGCTCAGCTCTTCTGCTGGCTAAGGTCAGACGCTGGCGACCGACGGGAACGCTGAGGTTGAGGCAGAGGCAAATCCCATGGGTTTCCTCGGCTAAATACCTAGGTGTCCTACTTGATCGCGGGCTAAACTTCACTCCCCATGTCAGGGCTAAGGCGGGACTAGGCCATGTTGCACTCAGGCAGTTGTACCCCATTTTCAGGTCCAACATGCCGGCACACCTCAAACTACGTCTGTACCGTGCGATCATTCCACCCATGATTCTGTATGGGTGCGAGGTCTGGGGATTGGCGGCTCCGACCACAATCCGCAGACTGCAAATCGTGCAGAATCGGGCGTTAAGGATGATCTATGGTACTGGGCGTAGATTCCCTACGCACATCTTACATGAATATTCCCAAATCCCTTACATAGAGGACATGGTAAGAGAGAGATCTCGGACCCTCCATCAAAAACTTTCTACCCACTCCAACCAGCTGGTCAACACCCTGGGTCAGTATGACCACAGAGCTCCTCGCAGGAGGAGGAGGTACAAACTCCCCAAGGACGCCATGGGCTATTAGCCAGATGGGGTTCTCTCCATCACACTGAATAACACCAGAACCAGAAATGGGTTTAGGTAATTTCCCCTCATAGCTTCCTATCCCCTCTGATCGTGCTGTCTTCATTTCGCCCTTCTTTAAGCGGAGAGTCGGGTGAGGACGGCCTTGGGAATATATACCCCAGGCGGCAGCCTGAGCGGCTTAACCCAACAGATCAGAGAAACTTATGCCCCGACAAAAACGCTTGAGACAAAAGACAAAGACTACTACACTACCCAGATAAAGCCGCAGAAAGCGGCTAGGTGCTGGGCGAAACCATTCCGTCCAGGTAAACTTGGACGACTCGATTCTTCTGCTGGTCTGCTGGTCTCATCTCTCATATAACAGGATATCCATCATATGCAGGTAACTTTGTCCTTCCTCAACAAAACATGCGCACATGACTTAATATCTTTATGCACATATACTCTTCTAATAGTTTTATGCTGGGTAGGAATAGGTTCAAATGCTATCATCTGATTATGTAAACTGAACACAAAAGTACCTGGATCCGCTGTTTTCACTAGCATTTCAAAGAGTTCTGCAGGTAATTAGTAGTCAACCTATATACCATTTGTGCTATAGAGTAGTCTGAATTGTCTTTTAGAGTTGCTTGCAATCCAAAAACCATTGTAGGTAATATATCTGTCCACTTAAGAGAATTGTGTTCCCTAATAGCAGTCTTCAGGGTACTGTGTAGTCGTTCAAATTTTCCATTGCATTGTGGGTGGTAGGATGTGGTGTGCTTCAGTTTGTCACCGCAAAATACTAGTTTGTTGAACGGTTGTGGTTGGAATTGTAGTCATCGGTCTGTGATAATAACAAATATGGCTCCAAATCTTGCTACGCAGTGGGAGTAGAAATATTTAGTGATTGATTCTGCTGTGCTATTCTGCCTTGGAATGACTTCCATCCAGGATGTTTAACGATCGATGCATGTGAGGCAGTAAATGCTTCAGTCTGACGGTGATAATGGTCCACTTATATCGATATGCACAATATCATATTTCCTGATACATAGTTAATTTGGACTGTGTGTGTTTTGCAACTTTGTTTTCCTGTCAGGAGGTGCAGGCTCGAGCCCATTTACGAACATCGGTTTTTACATTCGGTCAAACTAACCTAGCTGCCATCTGTTTCACTGAGGATTTCGCACCTAGGTGCGATAAATTATAAGTATAATGGAACCTCTTCTTACGGAACGTTGTTGGGCTGAAAGGACTTACATTATTGGTAGAAATGTCACAGCACAACTCATTACCAAATGATTATATGCATTTCTTGAATTTTAATGAGTTATTCTCTTCAATCAGTGTTTTTAGTTCATTATCCTGTAATTGTTTTTTAATTTCATCATAATCATTTATACATACTTCTTCCATTCTCGACAAGGTGTCAGCCACTACGTTGTCTTTTCCATTGGCATGTTGAATGTCAGTTATGAATTGATAAACATAATGAAGGTATCGCAGTTGTCTTGGTGATGCCTTTTCGTTCTTCAGGAGGAATGCATATGTTAATGGTGTGTGTTCCGTAAAGATATTAACGTTTCTTCTGTCCAGGAGGTGTTTAAACTGCTTTAGTGACTGATAAATTGCTAGGAGTTACCTGTCATATATACCATACGCCTTTGAGTGTCGTTTAGTCTTTTTTCAGTAAAATATAGTTGGCTTTCATCCCTCATTTTCGTACTGTTGTATGACCGATCCAATGACAATTTCAGAAGCATCTGTGAACAAGGCTAAACGGCAGTCAGATTTAGAACTCTAAAACTTGCTTAATCTTGCTTGCGTTTTTCAAGCATCAAGCATCTGCTTTCCTTCCCCAGTCAACGGAATTCTTCTTCTATCACTATTTCTGGCCACTTTTAGGTGTTCATGAAAAACTGCTTCTGCTTTGGCAGCACCTTTCAGGTAACTCCGATAAAAATTAACCATGCCGAGAAAAGTACGGAGTTCATGGATTGTTTCTGGTAGCATGCAATTCCAAATAGTTTGAACCTTCTCAGGGAGAGTTTTTGTACCCTCTGCCATGAAATTGTATCCCAAAAACTCTAGACTGTTTAAACCCATAAGTGATTTATATGTATTTATGCGAAGAAAATATTTATTTAATCGGCCCACAACCAATTGAAAGTGATTCTTCTTATGTTCTTCTAATGATGTGGAAGCTATTAAAGTGTCATCTAGAACTGAAAAACTGAAATCTATTAATGAATCTCTGGAGGGAGCATTTCTAAATACATAACTCTTAAATTATATTCATATTATCAAAAAGGGGTTATTATTCCAGTCTTGTGCTTGTCCCCCCCAGTTTTGCGGATCTGGAGGTAAGCCATTCTGACTTTTTGGGCTCGTGAAATTAAAAGTCAAATTGCACAAACTCAAAATGTTCTTTATTTCCACCGAATTACAGTTGGAACACTTGCCGATTGCATAGAATTACTTAGCACACACAATTACAATCCACCAGTTCATCTATCACAGGTCCATTGCACCCTCACAATTACATACAACTTCTCTGATTCACGTACACCGTCTTCCAGTCCGTTCACTAGCACGGCGCTCCTCACAGCTGCTTGCCAAGAACTCGACTGAACGAGTGCTTTACGATAATTAGGTGACAGTGCTCCCTTCTCAAAGCACCATCATAGCGGACTAGGCGATCCAGGTGTACCACCAACATCTTCCCGCGAGGAACCTTCTGGATGCGGTAGACCACGTCGTTAATCCTCTTCACCATCCGTTACGGTCCCTTCCATGGCTGCTGAAGCTTCGGGCAACATCCCTCGGTCCGGGTACGAAGGTAAAAACAGACCAGGTCACCTTGCTGGAACTCTTGGCAGTTGGCTTGCCTGTCGTAGCGGGTCTTCATGCCTTCTGGATTATCTGGCGAACTATCTCGTGCATATCGTGGAGGTGGTCTACCAGGTTCTCCAAATACTCGGTCGATGGCTGTTTCGCCTCCGGAGGGCTTCCAAAATCCATGTCACAAGGGAGGTGTAACTCTCGGCCAAACATTAAGCTGGCTGGCGTCATCCCAGTTGTGTCGTGTGTACACGAGCGGTAGGCCAGCAAGAACAGTGGCACCTTGACGTCCCAGTCTCGCTGATGGCTGGCAACGACCTTCCTCAAGTGTTCCTCTAAGGTCTTGATGTACCTTTCGACCATGCCACCCGACTGGGGATGTAGAGGTGTTGTGCGGGTGTTGTTAACCTCAAGTCTTGCTAGTGTCTCCTTCACCATGTTGGACTAAAAATTGGTGCCCTGGTCACTGTGCAGCTCTAACGGTACCCCATATCGGCAGAACACTTGCTCCACAAGGCAGCCTGTGATTGTCCTTGCCACTTGGTTCGGGATGGCATATACCTCCGGCCACTTGGTGAGGTAGTCCACGACAACCAACAGGTACTTGTTTCCTCGGTCGGACATCGGAAATGGTCCATATATGTCGACGGCGATTCGTTCGAATGGCGCTCAGACGTTATACTGCTGCATGCGACCACGGCTCCTAGTCTGGGGGCCGCGACTCGCTGCGCACACGTGACACTGACGGCACCATCTCTCAGCAACTGCTCGGAACCTCAGCCAGTAGTAGCGCTGTCGTAGTTGGTCGATCGTCCGGTTCGCTCCCAGGTGTCCTCCTGAAGTACCGGCGTGCACTTCCTCCAAGACTTCCGGGAATGTACTCCGGGGAAGTACCAATTGTTCTCTCGGCGTCTTCCCATCGGGTGATTCCCACACCCGGAACAGCATGCCCTCTTTGGTCTTCAACGAGTTCCATGGTGCCCAGTACGACTTTTAGGTCGCGCTCCTTGGTGCGATGTCCTCCAAAGTCGTTCTTGTTCCAGCCGCCAATTCCCTCAAGAATGGCCCCAAGTCTGCGTCCGCCAGCTGCTCCCTCCTCAGGCCTGTGCTATCCCAGCCATACGTATGCATTGCCGTAACTACTCGGACTGCTGTGGCAAGCTCCTTCTCTTCCACTCTTGTGCACTGGCCGCACTCCTTTGGGTAGGGTTTTCGGAACATGGCGTCTGCGTTACCGTGGCTCTCCCCTCTGCGATGTTCAGAGGTGAAATCGTACTCATGCAGCCTCTGGACCCAACATGCTCTCTGGCCTTCCAGTTCTTAAAGATCATTAGTCAGGTTATGGCGGAATGGTCAGTGCTCAAGTGGCTAACCATACAGGTATTTGTGGAAGTGCTCCAAGGTCTTTACTACCGCTAATAATTCTGGCCGGGCTACGCAGTAGTACTTCCCTGCCTTGGATAGCGTCTTGCTGTAGTAGGCTATCACCCGCTCACGGCTGTCCTGGATCTGCGATAGGACGCCTCCAATGCAATGGTCGCGGCGTTGGTGTCCAAAATAAAGGCGCCACCTGGTTGTGGAAATCCCAAAATCGGAGCACTGCACAGGGTCTTCTTCAGGTGCTGGAAAGCGCCTTCGGCATCCTCCGTCCACACATAAGGCCGGCGATTCTATGTCAGGCGGGTGAGGGGTTTGGCGATGTTGTAAAACCCCTTTATGAAGCGTCGGTAATAACTGCACAGCCCCAGGAAACTGCTCAACTCTTTCTTGTAATTTGGGCGAGGCCAAGCTCTTACAGCCTGTGTCTTCTCTGGGTCTGTGGCCACTCCGTTTGCTGAGATTATATGACCTAAGTAGTTAACTTCCTTGCGGAAGAGCTGCCGCTTCTTCGCGTTCAGCTTCAAGTTGGTCGCCTGCAGTCTCTGAAGCACCTTACTCAGATTCTCGCGATGGTCCTAAAAAGTCTTACCGACGATGATGATGTCGTCTAGGTAGAGCAGGCAGGCGCCGTATGTCAGTCCTCTCATCACTGACTCCATGAAGCATTGGAAGGTAGCTGATGCATTGCAGATGCCAAAGGGCACAACTGCGAACTGCCAAAGCCCTTGGCCTGTCGAGCATACCGTCTTTTCCTTGTCTCTCGGATCTAGAGGTACCTGCCAGTAGCCCGACTTCAGGTCCAGGGTCGAGAACCACTGTGCACCATCTAGCGTGTTCAGGGTGTCGTCAATCCAGGGTAAGGGGAAACAGTCCTTCCGGGTGACATCGTTCAGCCTCCTTTAGTCCACGCGGAAGCGTAACTAGCCGTTCTACTTCGTCACCAAGGCTAAAAGGGAACACCAAGGGCTGTCAGACTCTTCAATCACTCCCCTGTACGACATGTCCTCCAGCATGTCTCGTACCACCCGTTGCTTCGCCAGCGGAACGCGTCTAGTTGGTTACCGAAGAGGCTCGGCGTCTCCGGTGTCGATGCGGTGAAGCACTTTATCCGTACGACCGTAGTTACTGTTGCCTTGGCTGAAGAAGCGCTGGTATCGCCTCAGTAGTTGTCGAACTTTCTCCAGCTGTTCTGCGGTCAGGTGGTCAGCCGCCATCTCCAGTAAGCCTCCTAGCCTGGGCCCCAGGTTTTGCGCCGGCACCGGCTCCTGTGTCTTGCCGATTGCTATTATGCTAAACACGGGCTCCCACGTTCCCAACTCCGTTCCGGCCTGGACGTCGTGATCTGTATCCGTTGGATTTAGCAGTCTCACTGGCTCCTCCTCTCGGCACGGCAGCAATGCCCTGGCTACACATAGTCCGTGTACAGGCGTCTTCTGGTCCAGCATCATGTTCCTGGTTCTCTGGCCTTCCAGTCGCGCCGTCACCACCACCTCGCTCCTCGCGGGGACAACCACGTCTTCGTTCAAGACGACCCTGCAGATTCCAAGTCCCTCTTCGGGTTGACGGAGTATAACCTCTTCTCCGTTGAGCCGTAGCACCTTCTTGCCGACGTCGCCCGTCGCCTCGTGGCTCCAGAATCACCTCCTCAGCCACCTTCGCGACGAACACCCACAGACGCACGGCACTCCGTCCCAAGGCCAGCTTCAGCAGAGCGCCTTCTCCACAGGCAAGGTGTCGCCCGATGCCGTGACAAGCTGGTATGGTTGGCTCGGCTTCCTTGTCAGCAAACCCTTGGCCCGTCAGGTCTGATGATGGTCACGGCAGCCCCGGTGTCCACCAGCACGCGGCACGGCTTCCCTCTTACCCAACCGTCCGCCATAAGGCTGTCATCCTTACGCCGGCTGGCGGTGCGTAGTGTCACTCGAGGAAATGGTGTGGACGGCGCCGACGTGCTCCACGCCGGGGCTTACTCGTTCTTCCGGCTGCCCTACTTGGTTTCGGCAGTCTCTCTCTAGGTGTCCGGGCTGTCCACACATCCTACACGGGCCATTAGACCTTCGTCGGCGTCCCTCTGCTGGTATTCTCTCTCCGCTCTAGCGGACACCGCTCGTTCTTGACGATGGGGTAGTTGCTGCGTTGGCGGCCTCCATCCTTAATGCTGCCGTTAGCGCCTCGTGGATGGTTTTATAATATCCGAGCATTTGGTGCTGACGAATCTCCGTGTCTCGTACCCCGACAACGAATGAGTAGGCAGCTTCCCGGGATACGAACTCGGGTGGGACGTCGACTAGGGCCTTGCTTGCCAGTTGTTCAACTGCCAGGGCAAACACCTGCAGCGTCTCCCCTGGCTACTGTGACCTTGCCTTTAGCTGGCTGCGGTACGCTGCGGCTCAGGGGTGGTTTCCAAAACGATTCTCCAGAGCCTCCCAGATGTCCTTGGGCGCTGCCGTTGGCTGTACCGCGTTCAGGACTTCCGCGGCCCATCCATGGAGGCTGGCTAGTAACTGTGTGGCCTCCTCCTCTGGTGACCATTTGTTGTGCTTGGCCACTGCGTCGAATTGGCGGCGGAAGTCTTCGAAGTTGTCGTGCCGTCATATTTAGTAGGTTTGACGCGCGCAGATGTTGTGTCGCGTCCCGGCGCGTCGACCATAATTCCTTTAACCTCCTGTTGACTACGTCCTCCACCATGGCGTTCAGGGACTTGATGCTGCTGTCGGCCTTTCCTTCCATCTTCTCGGTGATGTTGTTTCAACTCTGCGGCCAGGTTGTTATTTGCCGCTTCTCTTTTTGCAGCGAGGTTGTCATTCGGCGTCTTCATTTCCGAGGTCAGTTCGGCCTTCATTTCCATCATCTTCTCCAAAATCTTTTCCAATGCAGCCTCCCGCTTCCTGGCACCAGTTGTGACTTCGTGGGTTCGTGAAATTAAAAGTCCAATTGCACAAACTCAAAATGTTCTTTATTTCCGCAGAATTACAGTAGGAACACTTGCCGATTGCATAGAGTTACTTAGCGCACACAATTATAATCCACCAGTTCGTCTGTCACAGGTCCATTGCACGCTCACAATTACGTATTACTCCTCTGATACACGTACACCGTCTTCCAGTCCGTTCACTAGCACGGCGCTCCTCACAGCTGCTTGCCAAGAACTCGACTGAACTGTCCACTTTATCCCTTATATACGCAGATCGCTGTGCCTGGAAGTTTCGCGGCCCAGTGAATCATCCTGAAGGTTCCAGACGTCAATGGGGGAGCGGAAAGAGATGGCTAGTGATGTTTCTCCAACCATCCCCTCGTAGTGCTACAAGATAAATGGGTAGGCGTGATCTAAATACCTCCAGTCGCCCACCCTGCTTCTAGCTGGCCGTGCTTTAGGATAATTAGGTGATACTATAGATAGGACGATTTTTTGAGAAAACTTTCTTTCCTTTCAATATACGTTAAAAATATTCTATTCTTTGTACTGCATAACGGTCTGGAAAAGTCCTCTAATTTTAATCTTCTGTAATCACCACAGGGTTTCTATTTCTGCTTATCACATGTAGTGGAATACATGAAATTTTAATGATCTAGTAATTCACTTATTCACCATGAACTCTTGCTTGTCGATTTGTAGCCTCTTGGAATCTAGCTGCCTGGCTTTAGAAAAAAAAAAAAACCGATTTAACTTCAGTGGTTATACAATGCTTTACATTTTGGTTTATCTGATTAGGTACCCAGTTTGGTGTTTTCAGTTTTGGGTATGAGGCAAGGTCAGAGAATTTAAAATCTGTATTCACAGTGCTAATGATATCGCCTTCCGGGATGTTTGTAACATCGTCCTTAGCACGTAGCACAGTTACACCATCAATTAACTGTTTCTTATACAGGTGTACAAGTAAGTGAAACTTTTTAAAAACTCGGCTCCAATTATGGATTTGTTTATTTTCTTACTATGAATGACCACTGAAATTTTTTATCAGTCCCAAGATCACTGTCAAGGGTTTGTGCCACGGGTTGGTATTTCCGTATTGTTGGAAGAATACAGTTTATATGAATTATCTACACTGTCATGTATTGAAGCTGTCCATACTGAAACATCCGCTCCACTGTCTACAAGGAACTGCATTCTCCTTTCTTTGTCACAAATAACCGGGATATTTGGCACGACTCGTGATATGCGTCTGAAGATTATGCCACTAATTCAGCTGCAGTTTGGTGTTTTCCTATTTTTTCCAGCTACAAAAATTGTTTACATTTATTCGGGTAGCATGTTGAGCCAAACTTAAAATGATAGTAACAAAATATACCATCGGGGTTAAATATTCTTTCTGAACGCTGTGTCTTCTACTTCGCTTGGGCTTCGATGCTTTGTTCTTGGATGATGTTTTCCATTTGGAATAGCAGCAATCTGTTGTTCTGAGGAGGCAATCTTCGCTACTAGGTCATAGTTGCAACATTCTTACCAGAGCACTGACAAAGAGAATCTGTAGTACAATAAATTTCTCTTCGCGGATTCATTTCTAATATTTTATTGGTCGTAATTGCAACCTTTTCGAAATCCTCGTTCCTTACTAATAACACGTTATTGATTGAATCTGGGAGTTCTTACCACAGTATCCTTAAAACTGTTTGAAATATCTTTGCCGGCAAAGGATTGTATTCTACGCAGCAGCTGTTTTGGTTTTAAGTACCCTAAGTCAGTGCCTGCCATTAACCACTTTATTATCTCGTCTTCACTTTTCTTAAAAATATTGAGAAGTCTTTCCGTTGCCGCGAAATATTTATTTGCGTCGTTACCTTTAACATTATCCCAAATATGTTCCATATATTTTGGCTCTGAGACACCAAGTAATTGAATTTAGTCTCTTCGGATGTTGTTATATTATTTGTGAATTTTGCTTTGATTTGATAAAACCAGGTTTCCGGTCTATCAGTCCAGAGCAGACGAATTTTAATCGTAAATTTACTAATCTGAACATCACTCGCATCGGCATTGGAAATTTGTACGACTTTCGGTCGTCTCGTGACAATTAATGTCGGCTTCTGATCACGCCGACTTCTGATCATATTGGAGTCACCAATTATTTGGCATTAGTAAACTATCACCACAATATTTTACTAATTCTATATATTTATCAAATCAACTTTTTACACTTATTATATCTTGACGACTATTGAAACTGTTTGTTTCTATTACTTTTTCTGTCTTTATTTTATTTTTGTTTCGCATATATCTCGTTGTGAAGTTGTTGACTTCTACAGAGTAAAAGCGGCTGTTAAACACTACACATTTCATTTCTGAGTGAACTATCATTAAACAAGACATATCATATGGTTCGTATAGAGCGAAAGTTAATAGAGGAACTCCAAAAGCAGATGCAATTCAAGATGGAAAGTATAGAGAGCATGGTAAACGAAGAAATAAAGGCAATAATGCAACAAATATGTAAACAACCGAGTATTTGGAGAACCTGTTGGACCACCTCCACAACATGCATCAGATGGCCAGTCAGAACATCCAAATGGCGAGCGACCCCATGAAGACCCGATACGACAGGCAAGCCAACAGCCAAGGGTCCCAGCAAGGTGACCTGGTCTGGTTGTACCGCCCTATCCGGACCAAGGGACACTGTCCGGAACTTCAACAGCCATGGCAAGGACTGTACCGGGTGATAAAGAGGATTAACGACGTGGTCTACCGCATCCAGAAGGTGCCCCGAGGAAATATGTTGGTGGTATACCTGGATCGTCTGGCCCACTACGATGTTGCTGTTCGGGACGGCCAACCTTGAGGAGGGAGCAGTGTCGCGAACCCATTGTTGTGGCCGGCGTGGCGCACACAAACAGTCAGATAATGCAGCGTGGAGATAAAGAGTTTGCCGAAGCAGATAAAGATAGATAACTGGAAGGTTCGTCTTTTTAGTGCCGTCTTGATTGACAGAGAACATTCTTCAAACTTCTGGAACCATAAATGGACGCATAAAGATAAGCCGTGGTTAGTTGAGTAATTAGTCGTAATTGGACTCAATTTGAAAGTGAGGACTGTGATTTGAAACTGAACTCTTCACAAAGTCACAGTATTAGTGTTCTTAGCAGTAAATACAGATCTGAGTTTTGATATATGAAGAAGGTGGATTCGAGGTCTATGGCTTAGTCCTTCAGTTGGAAGGGAAAACTGAAAACTCAAAATAAGCAGGCTTTGCAGTAATGAGTTCACAACGAATGTTATAAACTGAGAATTGGGTTAGGAGATATATGCTTATTAAGTTAGTATGGAGAATGATTGTAGTCATTTGTTTGAAAATGTACCAAATAACAATTTAATGCTTTTTTTTTTGTAATTTACGTCCTCCAACGTTAAGTCAAATCGGACGATGAATGAAATGGATGAAGAGTTAACCGACATTCGTCAACCATAAGGGAAAGCCCCGGAAAAACCTTATCTAGGTAACTCACCCTAACCGAGGTTCAAACTCCGGACCTCTTGAACGTGAGGCAGACATGCTACCATCTACGCTACCGAAGCGAGCTCATTTAAAGCTTGCTGTAATTATATTTATTATTTAATGTTGTTTTAATATATATATATTAACACGAATAGAATACGGACTTTTAAAAGATTATCCTATTTTCCTTTATCTTGTATGAGGATGCCTTTTACTTACGTATTGGAAGAGCACAGCTTATGGTAGTCCTATCAGGGCATGCGTAGATATTCTTGATAAGAAAATGTATGTATTGTGACTAATTGACTCAGACCAAGCAATTCAGTGATCTCTAATCTAGGTAGGAGCTTTTGTTTACTTATGGTAATTTCAATTTTAAACGCCAAGTACATCACTTCTGTCTGTCTATACAATATTAATGGCATAGTTCATTTCTGTTCGAAGTCTGTTGTACATTTTACAACTTACTTGCACTGATATTGTCAGTGAACCCATATAAAACCAATGGTAACGTTAATTTCTTAACGTTAAAAACAGTTATTGTATATAAAACAAAATTGTGTACAAGGTTTTAGTATTACTTCAGACCTTAGTTTACATAAATAGCAAGCGAGTGGTTTTCTTAAACTTAAGCAGAAATTGTAACAAGAAGAGAAATGGGTGGTGTGTGTTGATTACGTCCTCGGTCACCAATGTTATATGCATATGCATATTTATATTTTAAAACGGCTATGAACCCGTATTTCGACGTTTTAAAGATTGAAACAAAATTATCTCATTTCCTAATGGGCCCGTTCATTATCGCGTTGGGATAAGCAGACTACGGCTCGTATTATCAATAAATAGAAAAACCTTAAAAATAAACCTGGTGTCGTAAATATGCTAAAATCATAATAATTAAAGGTGATTTCTTAGTTGCACTGTTTCCAATCAGGTAGAAGACACCATGGGAATACGAAGAAGCAAGCATTGTATGGGTAAATTTTACTTCCACCATTCAGTTCTACGGTGCCTCCTAACAGAAAAGGTTGGCGTTCGTAGCGATTGTATTAACAATTTCCATTACACGTGAATTGGCACGGAACTAAAATATGGCACTGTCTCGAAGCGAAAATACCGAACATGGTTGCGCATCGCGCGGTGAGAGAGGAAGTTAGAGGGCTGACGTATGTGCTTAGAATCACCAACTCAGTGCGCGCCTCGGTTGCGTAGATGGTAGCATGTCTGCCTCACGTTTAAGAGCTCCGGAGTTCAAATCTCGGTCAGAGTGAGTTACCTGGATAAGGTTTTTCCGGGGTTTTCCCTTATCCTTAAAGACGAATGTCGGGTAACTCTAAGCTCCATGGACCCCGGACTCATTTGAGCATTATTTCACCTATTTCATTCATCGTCCGATATGACTTAACGTTGGAGGACGTACATTAAAAAAAAAAAAAGATCAACTCAGCAGTGAAAGAGACGAAGGAGTTCACTTCAGATGACTATGTAGTAGTAATTAGTGGTACAAATAACTTCAATTGTGATTTTACTGGTGACAATCTTATGTCCAGCCTAAATTCAGTGATTACTCATCTCCAAAGGACAAATGTTGTTCTTGTAAAGCTGATTAGAAGGCACAGCATTATCCCAAATTCTGCTTTCCATAAGTGTGTTGAAAAGATTAACCTAAACATCTCAAACTTCTGCAAAAGCTTCAACAATGTAAAATTAATAAGCACAATAATGCTGATAGGGATCTTTACACTCATCACGGTCTTCATTTCAATAGTAAGGGTAAGAAAGTGCTTGCAAATGCAATACAAAAGCCTTTTTTACAACTAATAGAAAGGGAAAGCAACAAAATGTAGTTAGTCAAGGCTTTCCGGATACACTTCCAAATGTTACCACTGAAATTAACATAAATTCTGGTATTTTGAACTTAGAAAATGATCACATTAAAGATGATTTAAAACATGTAAGGTATGCTTCTCCGAAAAGGAATGATACTAATCAAATAAACATTTACCACTTAAATATACAGAGCCTTAGAAATTAAACAGAAAGTTTAGAAATTGTATTCCAAGATCTTAAAGTAGATGTGCTCAGTCTTATTGAGCATTGGTTAAAGAAAGAGGAAATGAGTTGTTATAATATAGCAAATTTTACATTATCAAGTAGTTTATGGAGAACAAATATGAAAAATTGAGGACTTTAATTTATGTAAAATCTGGTATTAATTTTCAGAATGTTAAAAATTGTGAATACTTAAATGCGGAGCAGCATTTCAAAGTTAGTATTGTAAAATTGAATGATTATAAAGTTGTAATAATTTGCGTGTATAGAAACCCTGGAACTGGATTGCAAATATTACTTCAAAATTTGGGAATAATCCTGGAATATTACAAATTGAAAACCCAAGTTATATTAACGGGTGATTTTAATATCAATTTTAAAGGACAGTAACGAAAAGAAAATATTGATAAATTTGTTAAATGTATATGGTCTACAAGCCATAATAAATGAGCCTACCAGAGCTCAAAATAGTGCTAAAACTTCAACAGACCAAATAATCCTAAGCACATATTCAATTCAGCATACTTCATTAATGTTTGAAACAGGCTTTTCAGATTATTTTTGGAAACTAGCTCTATTAGAATCTAAATTTGAGAAGATTAATGGAACTATAACTAATAAAAAGTATTCAAAGTAGTTAGGGAAATCAATTATACAAATGTCGATTATTTTAACTTTTTGTTGTCAGAGGAACTGTGGGCTGATCTGTACAAATTAAACAATGTAAACTGTGCATATGAGGAATTTTTAAAAACTATTACCTACTACTTTAATGTAGCTGTTCCCCTTAAAAAAGTAAACGTAAACAGTAGAAGAGCAAGTAAAGACTGCATTACTCAAGGAATACTAGATTCAAGTAAGAGACTTATATAAGTATGTTAAAGAGAATATTACAACTGATGACTTCAGGGTGTTCCAGCACAATTATAAGAAAACATAACAAAACCATTAAGCAAGCAAAAATGTTATCAATAAACAAGCGAATATGTGAAATAACTAATAAATCCAAGTCTATTTGCAAAATTATTAAAAGAGAGACAGGCAAGCATAATGAATTGCACAATATCAATTCAATTAAATACAATGGTGAACTAATTTCTGAAGCTAATTCTAATGAAATAAATAATTATTCTAAGCTTAGTCAAAAGAATAAAACAGAGGAATTTAAAACTTTACTATAGCGCTACTCAAACGGTTACCATGGTGGTGTCAAAGGATGCGATAAGATTTAGATATTCAGTTACGCAGAGATAAGATGTGTCGACCCGCTCGCTGTGGAGAAAACAACGTTGTCGCGTTTTCTCCAAGTTGTCAGCATAGCAAACATTGACATATATTTCTTAGAATATTTACCAAGTAACAATAAGATTTGCAAGGTTCTTAAGTGCAACTGCACTATGCTAATAATATCAAAGTGTATATTCCACTCACATTACGGTCTGTCTTCGCCTTCCTCGCTGTCACTGCCACTTTCACTCACGTGTATAACGAACGAAGCATTGTCGTGTGAAATATCCCGCAGCTGAAATTATCGTTCTTGTTGCATGGTGTGCTGAACACATCTTTCCCATACACTCGAATCTATATTTGGTACACATTCTCTCAACACTTTGCACACACTGTCACTTATTGAAGGAGTTACATTCCGCTTTCTTACGGCATGTTTAAGGCGTCCCCATATCAACTCAATCGGATTGAGGCAACAGTGATATGGCAGTAGCCTGAGCACTTCATGAGCACGATCTTTTGCTATTTCGTCTATTACATACACTTTTTGTATATTAGCTTCTCGAATTTTCTCCAAAAGCACGGCTTTTACAGGAACTGGACTGGGTATTTCTAAATTATGCTCTAACATGAATTTAATAATTTCGTCCTTTCTGCTAGACATGGTGGCAAATTTTATCTTTAGCCATGAATGATAACTAGCAGTATCTAAGACAATCACACACTTAGGAGGAATGTTTTCCAAAAGTTTGTTCCTAAACCAAGCTTCAAATATTTCGGCATTAATCTCGTGATGAGAATCGGCCAAGGATTCCCGAATACTTTTGGAGGACAAATATAAGCAGCCCTCAATCCAACCCTGGCTACCACCTGCATGAAGAATCATTATTCTTTTTCCACGTGACACAGGGGCTGGAAGACAGCAAGAGCAACTGTCGTCATCCCAACCTTTTCTTACGACATCATGAGTATCGTACCAAGACTCGTCTAAATAAATTATACGATACCCTTCCTGCCTTAAATAGTTTAGCCTGCTCAAGTACTTGTATCTCCATGCCACAGTCCCTGCTGAGTCCATAATCACATGCCTCTTATTTAACGTGCGAAAGCGGAAACCTGACTTCACTAACAACTGCTAAGTGAATCCTTTTTGTAACGAAAATCGCACACGGTTTGAAGTTTATGCAGCAATTCCAAAACTGTTGGTAATTGTCATTCTTTATAAAATCTGTACACCTCCCTACGAACTATGTCGCAGGTAAAATTATCAACCTTACCTAACTTTAGTTGCCTGGTGCCCTTCATTTTTGGCGTAATAGGAAGTCTCTTCACAACTTTACTAACTGTATGTCTGCTTAAGCCTACTGCTTTAGCAGTTTCAGTAAGAGGTCCCTTTCCTGTTTTATTGGCTGCCATATACTTAAAAATATTACATATTAATTGCTGGGACCTTTTACTGAGGGTTCCTAAAGGTAGCTTGCTTCCTTTTAGTCTTGCTTCATTTGCTGTCCCACCAGCGACACAAGAAGTAGAAGCAACATTATTACTAGCACCACTAATATTGTGGCTCTGTGGGTTCGTGAAATTAAAAGTCCAATTGCACAAACTCAAAATGTTCTTTATTTCCACCGGATTACAGTTGAAACACTTGCCGATTACATAGAATTACTTAGCGCACACCATTACAATTCACCAGTTCGTTTGTCACAGGTCCATTGCTCGCTCACAGCTACGTACAACTCCTCTGATGCACGTACACCGTCTTCCAGTCCGTCCACTCACTCGGCGCTCCTCACGGCTGCTCTCCAAGAACTGAACTCTCCTCCAGTCCGACGCGTCGCTTATATAGGACCAACTGGCCAATCTACAATGTTCCGAGTTAGATGAAATATCCTAGATGTTCCAGAACTCATGGGGGGGGGGGGGGGGAAGAGACGGCACAGTGGCCTGCGATCCCTTCAGTTGGCGCTACAAGATAAATGGGTATGCGTTGCCGAATGCTTCCCGGCCTTCACTCAGCCGTCAGTTGGTTGTGCCTGGGTGACAATATTATCACTATGAGATAAACTGGCTGGATTACTGACACTATTTCCACCATCAAAGCTAGATACGTCCCAAGGTCTCCACATATTTAAGAATAGCCAGGAAACACCACTTGCACCAATGAAGTTCACAAGAAAACTAACAGACTGAAATAAATGATGAATTAGAGAGAAAACAGCGAAGATACTGGAACTCTGTGTTTTACTCCACGTTGACATAACATGTATCTGTCATTTGTGATTCCTGCGCATTCATTGGCTGAAGTGCTGTGTTCATTGGTGCTTAGCAGAGGTTCGAGAAACGCGTCAGTAACCATCTAAATTTTCGGAGAATAATCAGTGCGTTATCTGAGAGGTTTCTATCAACAAAGATAAATCCATGGAAAGCGTTCCAGCAGCACTATAATACCATATTGTCACCCATTTATCGGAAGGCACGACTAACTGGCGGTTGGGTGAGGGCCGGGAGATATTCGGACACGCCTACCCATTTGTCTTATAGCACTAACGAAGGGATGATTGAAAAAACATCACTGGCCTTCTGTTTCCCTCCCGCTGACGTCTGGAACCTTCGGGGTGATTCACTGAAACGCGAAACCTCGAGAAATAGCTATATTCCTATAAAAAAAAAAGGCTGCAGTTGAAGAGTCAGTTCAGTACTTGGCGAGCAGCGTGAGGAGCACCGAGTGAGCGAATGGACTGGAGGACTGTGTACGTGTATCAGAGGAGTTGTGCGTAATTGTGAGCGTGCAGTGGACCTGTGACAGGCGACCTGACGAATTGTAATTGTGTGCATTACGAATTTCTGTGTAATCGGCAAGTGTTCCAACTGCAATTCGGTGGAAATAAAGAGCATTTTGAGTTTGTGCAATTGGACGTTTAATTTCACGAACCCACAAGGTGACACTGGTGTCAGGAAGCGCGACGACAACATGACCGAACATTACAACCATGGTCGCGGCATTGGAAAAGATTTTGGAGAAGATGATGGAAATGAAGGCCGAACTGACCTCGGAAAAGAAATCAGCAAATAATAGCCTGGCCGCGGAACTAACAACAGAAATGAGAGCAGCGAACGACAGTCTGGCCACAGAAATGAAGGTGGCGAACGAGGTCCTCGCCGCCAAATTTGAGGAACAGTTGGCCGGCGTGAAGGATGACGTCGCGAAGTTGGGCAAGCGGATAGGTCAAGTAGACGAGCGCCTTAATGATTTAGAGGAAAAGGCCGACAATAACGCCAAGTCCCTGAACGCCATGGTGGAAGACGTCGAAGACCTTGCGAACCGCGTAAACAACCTGGAGGGAAAGGCGGACAGCAGCTTAAAGTCTCTGAACGCCATGGTGGAGGACGTCGTCGGCAGAAAGTTCAAGGATTTGAAGGCCGACGCGCCGGAACACGACACAACATCGGCGCGCGTCAAACCACCGAAATATGACGGCGCGTCAACTTTCGAAGTCTTCCGCCGCCAGTTCGACGCAGTGGCCAAGCACAATAAATGGTCACTAGAGGCAGAGGCCACGCAGTTAATAGCCAGCATCCAGGGACGGGCCGCGGAAGTCCTGAACGCAGTACAGATAACGGCGGTGCACAAGGACATCTGGGAGGCCCTGGAGAATCACTTTGGAAACCACCGCTTAGCCGCAGCGTACCGCAGCCAAATAAAGGCAAGGTCACTGCAGCCAGGGGAGTCACTGCAGGAGTTCGCCCTGGAGTTGAGCAACTGGCTAGCAAGGCCCTAGTCGACCTATCACTAGAGTTCGTATTCCGGGAAGTTGCCTACACATTCGTTGACGGGGTACGAGACACGGAGATTCGTCAGCACCTAATGCTCGGCGATTACAAAACCATCCACGAGGCGCTAACGGCAGCATTAAGGATGGAGGCGGCCAAGGTGACAGCTATCCCGACGTCGAGAACGAGGAGCGTCCGCTACACCGGAGACACAAGACCAGCCGAGGGCCGCCGGCGAAGACATAGTGGCCTGTGCTGGGGATGTGGACAGCCGAGACACCTGGAGAGAGACTGCTCACGCTAGGAAGAGCAGCAAGAAAACGAGTAGGCGCCGTCGTGGAGAGGGGCACGTCGGCGCTCTCACCACCTTCCCCTCGAGTGACTCTGCGCGCCGTCAGCCAGCGTATGGATGACAGCTTCATCGCGGACGGTTGGGTGAGAGGGAAGCCGTGCCGCGTGCTGGTGGACACCGGGGCAGCCGTGACCATCATCAGACCTGACGTGGCGAAGGGTTTGCCGACAAGGAAGCCGAGCCGACTATACCAGTTGGTCACGTCATCGGGCGACACATTGCCTGTGGAGAAGGAAGCCCTGCTGGAGCTAACCTTGGGACGGAGTGCTGTTCGTCTGTGTGTGGTCGTCGCGAAGGTGGCTGAGGAGGTGATTCTGGACTGGATGCCCTCAGGAGCCACGAGGCCACGGTCGACGTCGGCAGGAAGGTCCTGCGGCTCAGCGGAGAGGAGGTTATAATCCATCAACACGTAGAGTGCCTTGGAATCTGAAGGGTCAACTTAAACGAAGACGTGGTTGTCCCCGCGAGAAGTGAGGTGGTAATGATGGCGCGACTGGAAGGCGAGCGGACAAAGAACATGATGCTGGACCAAAAGACGCCTGTGCACGGACTCTGTGTAGCCAGGACACTGTTGCCGTGCCGAGTGGAGGTGCCAGTGAGACTGCTAAATCCAACGGACACCGAACACGACGTCCAGGTCGGGACGGAGTTGGGAACGTGCGAGCCCGTAGTAAGCGTAACAGCAATCGGCAAGACACAGGAGCCGGTGCCGTCGCAAAATCTGGGGCCCCGGCTAGAAGGTCTACTGGAGAGGGCAGCCGACCACCTAACCTCAGAGCAGCTGGAGAAAGTTCGACAACTGCTGAGACGATACCAGCCCGCCTTTAGCCAAGGTGACGGTGACTACGGCCGCACGGACAAAGTGCTTCACTGCATCGACACCGGAGACGCCCGGCCTATTGGGCAAACACCCAGACGCGTTGTGCTGGCGAAGCAAGGGGTGGTACGAGACATGCTGGAGGACATGAGATCCAGAGGAGTGATTGAAGAGTCTGAAAGCCCTTGGTGTTCCCCTGTAGTCTTGGTGACAAAGAAGAACGCTGAGCTACGCTTCTGCGTAGACTACAGGAAGTTGAGCGCTGTCATCCGGAAGGACTGTTTCCCCTTACCCCAGATTGAGGACAACCTGGACACGCTAGCTGGTGCACAGTGGTTCTCGAACCTGGATCGGAAGTCGCGCTACTGGCAGGTAGCTCTAGTCCCGGGAGACAAGGAGAAGACCGCTTTCTCGACAGGCCAAGGGCTCTGGCAGTTCACAGTTTTGCCCTTAGGCCTCTGTAACTTACCAGCTACCTTCCAACGCCTCATGGAGTCAGTGATGAGAGGACTGACTTACGACGCCTGCCTGCTATACCTGGACGACATCATTATCGTCGGTAAGACTTTTGAAGACCACCTCGAGAATCTGAGTAAGGTGCTACAGAGATTGCAGGCGACCAACTTGAAGCTGAACGCGAAGAAATTCCAGCTCTTCCGCAAGGAAGTGAACTACTTGGGCCACATGGTCTCAGCAACCGGAGTGGCCACAGACCCGGAGAAGACACAGGCTGTGAGAGATTGTCCTCGCCCAAAAGAAAAGAAGGAAATGCGCAGTTTCCTGGGGCTGTGCAGTTATTACCGCCGCTTCATAAAGGGGTTCTCCAACATCGCCAAGCCCCTCATCCGTCTGACAGAGGAACACCGGCCTCATGCGTGCACGGAGGGCGCCGAAGGCGCTTTCCAGCACCTGAAGAAGACCCTGTGCAGTGCTCCAATTTTGGGATTTCCACAACCAGATGGCGTCTTCATTGTGGACACCGACGCCAGAGACCATTACGTTGGAGGCGTCCTGTTGCAGATCCAGGACGACCATGAGCATGTGATAGCCTACTACGGCAAGACGCTATCCAAGGCAGAGAAGAACTACTGCGTCACACGACGAGAGTTACTGGCGGTAGTAAAGACCTTGGAGCACTTCCACAAGTACCTGTACGGTCAGCCATTCCACCTGAGGACTGACCATTACGCCCTAACCTGACTATTGAGCTTTAAGAACCTGGAAGGCCAGACAGCACGTTGGGTTCAGAAGCTGCTGGAGTACGACTTCACCTCGGAACATCGCAGAGAGATGAGCCACAGTAACGCAGACACTATGTCCCGTAGACCCTGTACAGAAGAGTGCGGCCACTGCACAAAATTGGAAGAGAAGTAGCATCCCGCAGCAGTCCGAGCAGTCGCGGCAGTGCCTGTGGACGGTTGGGATAGCGCAGGCCTTAGGAGGGAGCAGCTGGTGGACGCAGACTTGGGGCCACTCTTGAGGGAAGTGGAGGCAGGGACAAGACCAACCTGGGAGGACTTCGCACAGAGTGAACGCGACATACAAGTCGTACTGGGTCCAATGGGAGTCCCTGAAGATCCGAGAGGGCGTGCTGTTCCGGTATAGGAATCACCCTATGGGAAGTCGCAGAGAGAACTGTTGGTACTTCCCCGGATTAAGGTCCCGGAAGTCTTGGAGGAAGTGCACGGATTGGAGCGAATCGAACGATTGAAAAACTACGGCAGCGCTACCACTGGCTGCGGCTCCGAGCAGTCGCTGAGAGATGGTGCCATCAGTGTAACGTGTGTGCGTCGAGTCGTGCCCCCAGACTAGGAGCCGGGGTCGCAAGCAGCAGGATAACGTCAGAGCGCCATTCTAACAGATCTCCGTCGACATAGCTGGACCATTTCCGATGTCCGACCGAGGCAACAAGTACCTGATGGTGATCGTGGACTACTTCAACAAGTGGCCGGAGGTGTATGCCTTCCCGAAACAAGAGGCAAGGACAATCACAGACTGCTTCGTGGAGCAAGTGTTCTGCCGATTTGGGGTGCCGTTAGAGCTACACAGTGACCAGGGCACCAACTTTGAGTTAAACCTGATGAGGGTGGCACTAGAGAGACTTGGAGGTAACACGACCCGCACAACACCTCTACGTCCCCAGTTGGATGGCATGGTCGAAAGGTACATATAGACTTTAGAGGAACGCTTGAGGAAGGTCGTGGCCAGCCATCAGCGAGACTGGGATGTCAAGTTGCAACTGTTCTTGCTGGCCCACCGCTCGTCAACACACGACACCACGGGGACGACGCCATTCAGCTTAATGTTCGGCCGAGAGTTACGCCTCCCTTGTGACCTGGCTTTTGGAAGCCCTCCGGAGGCGAAACTGCCAGCGACCGGGTATGTGGAGAACCTGGTGGACCACCTCTACGACATGCACCAGATGGCTCGCCAGAACATCCAGAAGGCGAGCGACCGCATGAAGACCCGATACGACAGGCAAGCCAACAGCCAAAGATTCCAGCAAGGTGACCTGGTCTGGTTGTACCGTCTTACCCGGACCAGAAGGGCGCTGCCCGAAGCTTCAACAGCCATGGCAAGGACCGTACCGGGTGGTGAAGAGGATTAACGACGTGGTCTACCGCATCCAGAAGGTGCCCCGAGGAAAGATGTTGGTGGTACACCTGGATTGCCTGGCCCGCTACGATGGTGCTGTTTGGGACGACCAGCTTTGAGTAGGGAGCAGTGTCACCCAATTATCGGAGGGCGCGACCAACTGGCGGCTGGGTGAGTTTCGGGAGGCATTCTCTCACGCCTACCCATTTGTCTTATAGCACTAACGAAGGGATGGTTGGAAAAACATCACTGGCCATCTCTTTCCCCTCCCCCTGCCGTCTGGAACCTTCGGAGTGATTCACTGAAACGCGAAACTTCGAGAAATGGCTATATTCTTATAAAAAGGGGCTGCAGTTGGCGAGTCAGTTCAGTTCTTTGTGACCGGCGTGAGGAGCGCCGAGTGAGCGAACGGATTGGAGGACTGTGTACGAGTATCAGAGGAGTTGTACGTAATTGTGAGCGTGCAGTGGACCTATGACAGACGAACTGACGAACTGTAGTTGCGTGCATTACGAATTTCGGTGTAATCGGCAAGTGTTCCAACTGTAATTTGGTGGGAATAAGGAGCATTTTGAGTTTGTGCAATTGGACTTTTAATTTGACGAACCCACAAAGTCACAATATTTTCCCTTTTCCTTATTTCTTTTGCCAACGGATATTAATGAAATTAACTCAGTAAAAGGAGCTTAAAAATTAAAAAATCTTGTGGGGTTGATCAGCTTTCTAGTCTTGTAATAAAGAAATGTGGTGCGCATATTAGCAAACCTTTAACTTATTTAATACATCTTTCATTTAATATAGGAACATTTCCAGACTGCTTAAAGTTTCAAATATAGCCACTATTTAAAAAATGTCACGAAAACAAACAGAAAATTATAGAACAATTTATGTACTACCAACTTCCTCTAAAATTATCGAAAAAATTATCTTTAATAAACACAATTTATGGATAGACCAGCAACATGGTTTACGAAATGGTAGATCGACTTATACTGCTATTATGCAATTTCTAAAAGAAGTATACTACAATGTGAATAGTAAATGTAAACTTTGTATTGTGCTATGTTTACATTTGTCTAAAGCTTCTGACCTGGTCAATCATGATTTATTATTATCCAAATTAAATTCATATGGTATCAGAGGGACTGTAAACAACTGGTTTGCCTTGTGTTTGAAGGGCAGGAAACAGATAGAGGAATTACAATTTTTAGATGCAAAAACTAATACACTTCATGATGTACATTCTGAAATGAAAGTTATAAAATGTGGGGTCCCTTAAGGTTCTATCTTGGGCTCCCTTCTATTTCTAGTTTATATTAATGATATAACCCATAATGTAGGTATAATATTAAACTGAGTATTTTTGCAGATGACACAAAATGATAATGATAAAGGTTATTTACTTCAAAATGTAAATGAAATTAATAAAACTATTGTACCACGACTTAATCAAAGCAGACCAATTTTAAACAAAGATAAAACAGTAGCAATAGGTTTTTGGCATAAAATAAATAGAAGTGCTACCTTCCCTTATGAATTATGGTATCATCTTTAGGGATAATTCAAATATGTCAGAAAAGGTTTTTCGAATGCAAAATAGAGCCATAAGAATAATAGTGAACCAACCTGCACATGTGAGCTGTAGAGTATATTTTAAGGACCTGGAAATTATAACCCTGCCTTGTTTATACATATACAATGTTCTTTTACATGTAAAAGCTAGTTTAAATTGCTTTAAAACATATGCAGTGACACACCAGCATAATACAAGAAACAGTTCAAACCTACTAGCAATTACTCATAATACCACGTTATACAAACATTCCTTCACTTATAGTGGTACCCAACTGTACAATCAGTTACATCTTTATTTAAAACAGATTGACAACCAAAAGATTCTTAAATTGAAATTACATAAATTTTTAAGTGAAGCATGTTTTTATTCTGTTCAAGAGTATTTAGAAAGTTAAGTTATATTATTATATTTTGGCATTTACTCTTATACATGTTTTTTTGTAATTTCTGTATTTAAATTTTGTGCTTAAATTTTGTAAATATTTTTGTTTTGACATGTCCACAATCTTGTATGGAGATTTAGAGGATGAATAAATTGAACTGAAGTGAATCAATTCCTATGTTTCGACTACGGCCTACAGGCACGGAACAAACTTTACTTCATAAAGAAGAAACTTTGTTTCGAATTAGAGGTTCACTCACTACTTTGAATAGGTGCCTGATCGTAACCGGGTGTAAATGTGTGGCAACGTACGTTATGAGTCCACCCCATCTGCCTCCTTGACAAAACCCAATAATAAGTGAGATACCATATTGTGAATTTGTAGGTTCGTAGAATTAAAAACCCAATTTGCAGAAATTCAAATGTTCTTTATTTGTATAGAAATACGCTTTGGTTAAAACTTACAGTAGGGGAATTACGTAACATATACAAATACAATCTGCAAGGTCGTCGCCCACAAACAAAAGAGTTCACTTTCAAAACACAGCTGTAGGCTCACGATTCTCAAGTTCCATTTCGACTCTGTCTCGGTGAGTCGCGGCTTCTCTTATATACCTCTACTCATATTTCTAGACATTTCTGGAATGTTCTGTAACAAACAAGAAATCGAAATGTCCAGTCAGCTGTCTCTTTATTTGTTTCAGCAAGCTTTTATCTCCGCGCTGTACTGTCTCTTTGTGCGCTTTGACCGCACCTTCTCGCAGCAATACGGTCGGCGACAATATTTTACCTTACTGTCTCGTATAACGTTTCCCCATTGGAGAAATGGTAAATTGCCACTATTTTATTCCTATATACTGCGGTACATTTCATTACTACAACATAAATAAACTTTAAAGGAGACAATTATGCATACAGCTGAGTATAAAATAGGTACATTTTTGGATAGGCGCTAATAGTCCCGAGCTCGAATCTCGTTCAGGCTGCGGTTTCCGAATAATGCTTTTTCCGGTGCTTTCCATCATCCTGAAAGTTGAATATCGGGTAACTATAAGCTATATGGAACCTGGACTCGTTTGAGTATCATTTCACGTATTTAATTTATCGTTAAGTATGAATTTAACGTTGAAGGACTTAGATTAAAAAACAACATATTTCGAGATCACATTCAACCGGACGTTCTACAATATGTAGGTATAGATATATGTATGCCGTCATTTATTATATCAGCATTATTGTACCTAGATAGTTCCTTTAGTGTAAACAAAATGAGCTTAACTGGACCTTTAAGGTGTTGTTATAAATATAAATAATATTCCTTCATTTAGCAACAGTTGGTGGGATAGATTTTGCTAATTGCACGTTCTTTGGTTCAGGCACATATTTTTTTGTTTCATGATTCCCGTTTCTCCGCAGGGGTGTGTGGAGGTATCCTTGTTTTTCCTCTCGGATATACCCCCGGGTACCGAAACAGGAGACGTGACTCGGCCTTCCTGGTATGGGAACGGTGAATAATTCTGTTTGGACTTAAGCTTTGAGGAGTAGTACTTTGTAGAATGGCTTTCCTGACCATCAATTTGCCTCGGTCGTACCTGCGTTAATTGTTAAGGGAGTAACCCGGAACGGCTGATTTATATACGTGAATAAATTGGTTTTTTTAAAATAGACTTGAACACCGCCCAACTTCTCGATTTGGCTGAAGTCGTATGAAGTAATGAAATGAAATGTATAGTGTTTAACGCCCACTTTTACTACATACGGCACCGCAGGCGGGTATGAAGTAAAGTACACGTAATGTTAAATAAGATTGTAATCTGTGACGCCTGAAAGGCGAGAGTTGTAATATTTTTGTTCAATTAAATGCAATAAGCCAGACATTTGTTACATACTTAACGAAGAGTTGGTTCTGCAGATTACCTCCAATTACATGGATCTTATCACTTGCATTCCTATCCCTTTCCACAGTTGTACCTAGGTCCCACGATGCAAGCTTCACAATAGAAAAGAACGTTTTACATTGAAAACCACCGGTCCATAATTTACCGTACAAGAAATAAAAAATATGCAAACAAACTTATTCAAAGGAGAAAGGTTTAAAATATGTCTTTGTTCAACAAATGGGACAATCTAAAGTTCTGAACTGATAGCCTTCAACATTTTAAGTCCGTCAATATACATATTCGTCAGGTTTTACTGTGCGTTATTAAACATTTGCAAAATAACTTGCATTTTAATTGACACTGATGTGTTGTCCAAAACTGAATGTAATTGCATATTGATTAACTGCACAATAGATTTAACAAATTTAGTCAATCTAGTAGTTCCTCAAGTTCATGCACTTGATTTTGTTCTTTTGTTCAATGGCTTTCATTGTTGGACAATTTTTCCTAGACATTTTCGATGGGATTGAGGTCTGGCTATTTAGCCATGCAATCTAATGCACCTATTTCTGTATTTCGCTGAAGCTAAGCTATTCTTTCTTTACCTGACTTTGTAGCGTATTTAGTAACGTTTCTGCCTCAGTTCAAGAGGTCCCTAGTTCTAATATAGGGAGTTACCTGCATACAGTTCCCTCCGGAGGTTTACCCTTTCCTGAAATGTCATCCCTTAACTCTAAAATCTATGGATCCTAAGTTAAATGGAGCATGATTTCATTTATTCGATTCATCAGTTTAATATGACTCAACATTGGAGGACCTTAATTAAAACTGTTTCTTTCAAATTATGCATATAATTGTCATGAGCAAAGGGTATTTCAAGTGTTTAATCGGCAGGAGAAATTGATCTTACACTTAGAGGCATGGCATCCTAGATGATTTGACAGTATTCAGTGTAGTCCAAGTTGGTTGAACTACAATAGCACCGGGCCTTGAAGAATATATCCATGCCCACAAATGATTACTCACGTCTCCACTTCTCATCCTAGTAATGCCATGGTCTGCATTAAAACGGGAATTATTGGAAAGCTATATAAACAACCTGCCAACTTCACAGAAGAGAAGGTATCCCAAAACATATCAAGATGTGCTGATTATATATTTTCGCGACTGGCTGACGCGCATAAATAGACATGTAGTGCAACGCGGAGAGAAGGGACAGATAGTGCAGCGCGGAGATAAAAGCTTGCTGAAACAGATAGCGGACTGGAAGTTTCGATTTCTTGTTTGTTACAGAACAGTCCGGAAATATCAATGGACGCATAAGAGAAAGCTGCGGTGAGTTGAGTGGACAGTCGTAAGGAGAGAGTCGAAATGGAAATTTATAATCGAGCGCGTGCAGCTGTGTTTTGAAAGTGAACTCTTTGTTGTGGTCAACGACCTTGGAAGACTGTATTCGTGTATGCTACGTTATTCTACTAATGTAAGGGTTGACCAAAGTGTATTTCTACAGAAATAAAAGACCATTTTGAATTTCTGCAAATTGGACTTTTAATTCTACGAACCCACACAGTCACAATATACTGCAGTGTGAACCCAATGCAAGCGTTGCGGTGATCGTTCTGTCATTTACATTTCTTTTTTTGCTGCTTTTCGATGGCAAATAGTAGCATTGTGGAGCTGCTCTCTAATTGTAATTGGATGAACATTTAAGCGGAATTCTCTCGATAGTTTTGTAGCTGTATGAAATAGATTTTGTTAACTATATCGGTAGGAGTAGAGCGTTTGAGTCATTCTGTATTTACAAGTTCTCGCACACCGCCCTACTCCTAGATGGATTCCTCTTCTTCGGTTGACATGGTTTTTCTCACATTTCCAGTCTTTGTTCTCCAATATTTCATGTCACCTCATTTAATCCATTTGACACCTTCGTATTAAGCGCATTTTCAATGTCGTAAGGATATGCATATGTCCAGCCTGCCAATGCCAGTTATGCAGCTCTGAGAAGTCGATTGTGCAACATAGTGTAGCAGTGCTAGCAACCATGTCCTTCACTCCTATACGCAAATTTTAAGCCCCTTGCAGAAGATACAACTACCGGCATATTTTGTGTTCAAATTTTTGGAGGGATAGGCGAGGCGCCACACGATGCAATCTTTTAGGCCCATTTTTAAGGGTTTTGTTGTATATAAAAGCTACCTAAACTATATTTACGTCCATGCCTCTCTCAACCTTTTATTTATAAGCTGTTTGACCTACAAAGATTCACTCCCAAACGTAGTTAAATAAATTACTCTTTGCCCTTAGTTTTGGAAACGTTCCTCTGATATTCCTTCAACTCACATTCGTTGGTTCACCGATTAAACTTGTTCAAACATTAGGTTTGCCAACTTTCCAAAGAGCAAGGTGGAGATGAAGGAGCATGTGGTTTCGGAAAGTTTTTCCATATAACGCAATGAGGAGACACATTGTTTTGAAAACGTATTTTTGTGAAGTGAGTTAGTGTCAGCACGTATAATTTGTTATTGGAAGTGTATAAAAGTGAGCATTTGAAACATATTGCGGATTGAGAAACATGTCCGCTATTGTCTATATCACATTAATTTCGTATGTGCACGTACTTTAAAGTTTTAAGCCAAATGTTCTTCGGGTTATAAACGTAATCGATTTGATAATGCAGGGAGATGATGATCCGGTTGTCAAAGAGGTTAGTAGTTTTTATTTAAACATGTTTTGTTATTTTAGGTTATGTATTCTAAACGAGCATATCTTGTTTACAGATTCCGGTTTATTTATCCAAAATGTTGGCAGAAAAGCTATATGTTTTTCAGTACCCAGTACGATCTAGAGGAGTTGGTTATGAAGATAGCATTGTTTTGAAGGTAAGATGGTGGATTCATATTTGCTAATCATTTTGAATCGACATTGGTATCTTTTGTTTCACTATTTTGTACATTATACACTCTTTAGTATAACATTCTAACAACAAGGGATTAGGTACAAGTGATAACTGAAAGTTGAAAACTTCTCAATATGATGGTAACTTCTCAACCTGCATTGAAGGTGTACACAATGTCCAATTGCCTGACCATGTTTTCCTTGTAGTAGTAGGTACTCAAATTCATAGGAGTGAGTGATAGTGAAATAGTCATCCCCCTGACAAAGTATCTTCCTCACCATCTGCATTTGCTTTCTGATGTAAGTGCCCCATCACATGTGTTTCAGTTCATTGCAGGCAAGGAAAAGGAGATGCCTAACATACAGTATCAGATAAATTAGAAGTCAGGACACATGTGTCCAGTGGAAATATTTTAACTGGTGTTATGTTGCACTCATGACACCAATTGTGACTTTGTGGGTTCGTAGAATTGGGGGTCCGATTTGACGAAGTTCTAAGTGTTTTTTGTTGCCGTAGAAATATGCTGTTCAATTTTCACATAGCAACATTGCATCGCATATACTGCACGATATTCCAGGGTCGATGACAATAACAAACAGCGTTCAGTTTACATCAGCTCTCGTTACAGCAGCACTCTCAGGTGTTCTCTGCTTACCTCTCACGACTCATTCTCGTTTTGCAACTGTCTGCTGGCATGTCACAATCTCTTATGTATCTCATTCCTAAGTTCTAGATATTTCCGGAATAGTAAGGAAACCTAATATTCTATCACCTTGCAGAAGCGTAACTTGATCTGTACCGGCAGGTCCTTTATCTCAGCTATTGTTGTTTGCCGGCTCTTTGTGTACACTAGCAGCGCTATTGTAGATAACGGCTTCACGACATTTTAAAGTAAAATTAGGAGACTAGGACAAGGTATCGGCTCCCCATGTAATTTGTAAAACATGCCTTGAAAAGCTATGGCAGTTGAGTCAAGGGAAATGTATGCCCTTTCATTTGGCATAGGGATGATTTGGGCGTGAACCTCAGGACCATTGGTATTTTTGCATGTGCAATGTGGCTGGATTTAATAAGAAAAAAGGACAATATTTGCATACCCAAATTTAAAATCGGTGATGAGACCCATTCCTCGTGGACTAGAAATCCCAATCCTTCACCTCCTAGCGGTTTACCTGATTCTGGAAATTTTTCAGGTTCTGCTGATGAGCAAGTTGATATGGTGTGTGTTTGGAGGAATTTAGTAACAGTGACGTCAAAATTAATATAAAAATTATTTGTGGTTGGTTTATTGACACTCGTCACTTACTTTTTCATATATTTATGAGAGACTAGTTTCAAAGGCCCTGGCCTCCATTTTCAATCTCGATTGAAAATGGAGGCCAGGGCCTTTGAAACTAGTCTCTCATAAATATATGAAAGATTGAAAATGGAGGCCAGGGCCTTTGAAACTAGTCTCTCATAAATATATGAAAAATTAAGTGACGAGTGTCAATAAACCAACCACAAATAATTTTTATATTAAGTTGATATGGATTTGTCACCAGCAACAGAAACAGCCATTCCAGTCGGAGTTGAGCAATGTAATTCGAGACCTCAGCCTCAGAAAGGAAGAGTGGGCTGCAGGCTCACGATTGAAAGAAAAAGATCTTCCTCTAGAACTACCTTTTCTTGGTACAGACATAGAAATAAGGAGTCTAGGAAATATTTCTAGAACGAGGATAATCTGACCTACTGTGGTGACATTCCAGGACTGATATATCAACTGGGGAGTGACCAATTGCAAGATTCAAGCCTGTTTGTGGATTTCTCTAAAAGGAGCTTGAAGGCTGTACTACTTCATAATGGAAACATGCTAGCTTCAATACCTGTGGGATTATTGCATTTCACTGAAGGAAAATTATCTCACAATGCAAACTGTTTTGGAAAAATCAAATATCATGAACACAGGTGGGATGTGTGTTGTGACTTGAAGGTGTGTAGTATTCTATTAGGACTATAAGCAGGCTACACTGAATTCCCTTGTCATTTATGTGAATGGGATAGCAGAGCTAGGGACAAGCACTGGTCTACACCTATGTGGCCCAAGAGTAAAGTGTTGACACTGGGGGTGAAAAATGCTACAAATACTGCCTTAGTTGACCCACAAAAGGTTATTTTGCTACCACTACACATCAAACTGGGAATCATGAAGCAGTTTATTAAGGCCTTGGACAGAAGCAACCCCTGTTTTCAGTATATTGCAAGAAAATTTTCATATTTATCAGATGCAAAAGTCAAGGAAGGCATTTTTCATGGGCCTTACATTAGAAAACTGCTGAAAGACCCAAACTTTGAACAGACGATAATGCAATGTAACTTGCTGCATGGGTTTCAATGAGAGACGTCGTGATGAAGTTTCTAGAAAATGTAAAGAGTGAACAATATGAAAGATTAGTGAAAGCAATGTTGGATCACATGAACGAGTTGGGGTGTAGAATGAGCTTGAAACTGCACTTCTTTCATTCTCATCTGGATCACATTCCTGAAAACTTTGTAGCTGTTAGTGAAGAGACGGGAGACAGGTTTCACCAAGACATTAAAGGAGGCAGAAAGAAGATTCCAGAGGAGGTGGGATGTACCAGTGATGACCAACTACTGTTGGTATTTGGAAAGAGATGACATACATGTAGCAGCCAGATGCTGGTGTAGTCACACTGTCATTCAAAAGGGACATCTAAGACTGTTCACACGAAAGGTGACTACAATTTTTTCCTGTGATAACAATTTATGGTCTTGTTTCACATATAAATTGCCTTTTTCGTAAATTCTTTTGTCACATTTAATTGCTAGCGCACAGAAATCACTAACTTGTGCATTTTGGCAATACAAGAACCAAGAGATTCTGGTTCAACCCTTGGTATTGGCACTTATATAGATGAAACTTCTGTTCATATGGTCACCTCTCACAAAAAATAGTGTAGTAGAGATGTCTTCGACTGTTTACAAAGTATCACTATATTTTTCTATGGTATTTCCAAACTTAATTTGCCCAATACTTCTTATTCCTGTATCTATTATTCTGGAGTATATATTGCAAACAAAACCTGACATGATGCATAGAAACGAATAATGGATGCATGTTCAGTGACCCAAAATTATTGAAGATTACATGTCATTCCTTGCTGCAAGAAAAAAGTTTCAAAATGCTGGGTAGTTTAATTAGCAGTTTTCTGATTTGGCTCAGATTTGGTTAAGTGAAGCTCGACTTACCAGGTTTATACTGAAGCTATATTTATAGTAAGTACATGGTAGCACATAGTAAATAAATGGTCACTCAAAAAACTGTTCTTTTTGGGGGGAGATAGAGGTTGTTAGCAATACATTTAAATTTTATGTACATAAATTTTGCTTTTCTCGGTACAGTTTAAAATAAAAATTTGTGAAGTTTGTATATCATAATTTTGACAGTCAACAGCACTGTGTTACCTTGGTATAATTTATCTTTCTTACACTCAGCATATAAAATACAGCAGAAATAAAATGAAATTGTTCACCTGGGCGAAATTTCTTTTCATTATTCAGTGAGTCACATTCATTTTACTCTTATTAGAAAGTAAATTACTGTTTCATAGTCTTGTGATCACATTGCCACTAGTTTATTTAAAATGAACCACTTTCCATTATATATTACTTTACTTTCAATGTGTATTAAATATGTTTTCTCTGACAGAATAATGGTAGATGTTTAAGAGGCCAAAAATGAGTTTATTTCAAGCAGAAGGAAAACGATATTGCAATATTAATGAATGGAAAATATAGTAGTGACAGAAAAGTAGAAATAAAACTTTAAACAAGAATTTCAATATATAGATGGTCACACATTAAGAAAAACAGACACTTGGATAGACCGAGAGATATACAATTTGTGGAGTACTGAAGAGAATACATCTTGGGCCATGCCTGAGCTGAGCTTAGCTTTTGTTATTAGAGCAGGCTTTCAATGAATTCACATGATGACTCCTTCCTCTCCCTTTCTAAGCATTACTTTTCCCCTAGTGTTGTTCGTTAATTTTCTTTTCTGTCTTATTTGTTTTTGGTTTGCTATCTGGCCTTTTTTTATCTGCTGTTACTTCAAATTTTTATTGCTATTACTTCCTCACCCCAGTTCTTCTTAACTTCTCTTTATGGAGAAGTCAAATAAATTGGCATGCTGAGTGCCATCTCATATTTTTGGGTAGATTGAGTGTCTAACCAGACATGATGAAGGTATTATTTTTCTTCAGAGTTGTATCAAGCCACAACATCAAGAAGTGAAACTAGAATTGGAGATGGATACTAGGAGCTCTAGTTATGACATAAGCAAAGGTGAACAATTGGCTGTGAATGTAGATGGCACAGGAAAGAATGCAGATCCTAAAAAGTCAGAAGAAAAATGTTTCCAGAGGTCAGTATTTGCTGTATGTATTTTGATTTTTATTTTTTACCTCTAATATTGCCTTGTTCTAATTGGCACTGGGTTACATGTATATATGTATTTATTACTAGATGTGTAAGGTTTTTGTAGCAGTATGTAGTGAATATGCCAGCTAATATTTTGTAATTTAGAAAGTATTTGCAGATGTAATGATTTCTCTAATGTTTCATATCCTTTTATCAGCTCTGAACAGATAGAAGGCCTGTGAAAAAAATCTATGTATCATAAACTGCTTCACTGCCTGTACCATTGTCTGTTGATAATCTATTAAAATTCCACCTCCACTCCTTCCCTGCCTCTCTCTCTCTCTCCACGCAGCAAATGTTATTGCACAAGATGACTTTTATTAGTAGCAGTCTTAAAGAAGAAAAAATAGAATTACAAATTTTGAAATATTTCCCATCAAGCAAGGCCTGTCTGGAAAGTTTTGGCTCAAACAGAAATGACAGTGTTAATACAAAAGTTTTACAATTAAGGTGGTAGATCTTTATAAGTATTGCTAAAAAATGTCAAGCATTTCTATATTAATTAAATTTAAAGGGAGTTGATTAATGACACTAAACAACACTTTTAAATTTTTCCGGAACATGTTTCAGAGACTTTGCCTCTATCCTCAGCTGGCCATCGACTGGTTCTCATTGGTGTAGTTGACGATATTTTGTCACAGGTCTCCTCTGGTGGCGGTTCAAGGAACTTGCTGAACAAATCTTTCTGGGGGATGTCGAAATTGAATACTTTGTTCCTATTTTTGGAAATGAAGATTTGTTCCCATGTGGATAGTTCTTGTTTTCCTGATGTATGTTTTAGTAGTTTTGGTTCTGGATTTATGTTGTGGTTTTTTTCTCAAAAATGTGTGGCAACTGCTGATTTTTCTAATTGTTTATATTTTATGTTTCTAAAGCATTCCTTTGCTCTTGTTTCTAAATTTCTTTTGGTTTTTCCAATATAAATTTGACTACAGTCACTGCATTCAATTTGATATATACCAGATTTTTTGTTAGATGGAATGGCATGTTTGAGCAAATTAGGTTTTTAAAGGAGAAATGGTTGACTGGTGCTAGTTGAATGTTTTGTTTTTTGAAGACTTTTTTTAATTTATCAAAGGCCCAGAGATGGTAAGTGAATTTTTCGAAAATCATATTAGTTTCTGTAGCTGAGAGGGTTGTAGTTTCCTTTATTAGCTTCTTCTTTTTTGCGAAGTTCACTTTTTTGTCTATTAATGATTTGGGAAAGTCATTTTTTTGTGCTATTTCAATAATTTTGTTGTATTCTGTTTTGTATTCTTCTGCTGTGAGAGGGATGTTGACCAGTCTGTGTGCTAAACTATTGAAGATTGCCTGTTTGTGGGATCTTGGGTTGTAGCCATTAGCTTTTATGTAGTTGTCTGTCTGTGTTGGTTTTCTGTAAATGCCAAAGTTTAGTCTGTTTTTATTCCTCATTATTTTTAGATCCAAAAATGGTAAATACTCGTCTTTTTCTATTTCTACAGTGAACTTAATGCTTTTTTCTAGGATATTTAAATGTTTTAGTTCATCACTGATGTGTTTTTTTGGTACTATTGCAAAGATGTCATCTACATATCGTTGCCAGAGTTTGAACATCCAAGGAAAACCTTTGTTGATCCTTATTTCTAATGCACTCATGTACAGATCGGCCAGGAAGGGTGATAGGGGGTTGCCCATTGCTAACCCTGAAGTTTGGTGGAAATATTCTGTTTGAAACTGGAAGAAATTTTGTTCTATGCATAATTTGGTTAGTTCGTTGTAGTCTGAAATTTCAAGTGCTGCCATTCCAAGTGATTTGAGCCATATTTCTATCAACGGTGGGAGTTGATTAACTGGTATGCTGGGAAACAGTGATTTAACATCAAACGAGACTAGTGTGTCCTCTTCTTTTCTATAATGTTGCTTGTTACATATAGCTATCTGAAGCGAGATATTTGTTTATATTTCTTGAATATGAATGAAATCAGGCATTGCACAGTTATCAAATTTTATAAAATAAATTTTGACACCAAATAAAGTTAAAGTTCATTTAAGCATTTGGTGAATCTGTGCCTTAATTTTGGTAGGGAAACGATGAGCCGCTGAGCTTAAAGGTGGGCCACACCAGCCTAGAAGTGATCCAAGCTAACGATGCCCAAATGTGCAATAAAAACTGAAATGGTTTTAGAAAAAATTACTCACTATTGCACTGTACAATTGGCAAGTGAAGATGCATAAAATTGATGATCGTTTATCTAAAGACTTGGAGTTACACATATATCTTGCATCAGTATTTTGTAATGATAAAGTTTTGGGCAAGATGGGTGCTGCATTTGTTCACAGCATATCAAAAGAGAATGAGAGGCATTTAGAAAGACAAATCAGACATTAACTGATTTTCAGTAATAATTGGAAGTTTTTGAACACAGATTAATCACACTATTAATTGAACATAGGCTATTTTTATGCTACCTCATTTTGTGAAATCATAACATATTTCAGAAATATTTACTCCCATTATGAGTTGACAACTGACTACTGTGACTTTCAAATGGATTGATGTTTCTCTTTGAATGCTACCAGGCCCGCAAGGATCTTGCAGTGTTCTCCAATTGCATTCTCCGTAAGTGGGGTGTGACATGTGCCAAGAGAGTGTGCTAAGACAGAAATTCAAATTTTGCAAAAAGTGATCTACGAGTAAGGTAGGGAGTAATACTACTAACCCAACTATAAAAACTGCATATTTTTAACCCAAATAGTTTTCATAATACAAATAAAATATCAATATATTGTGATGCATCACAATATAAGCACTGTAATGACCATCATTATTGGTTGGTATGTACGTATACAGGGAGTTAATGAACTAAACCAAAATATTTTCAGAGCAGGTGGAGATACTTTAAACAACTAATTTGAGACAGACTAATGGCCAGTTGGTTCAGATGTGGCAGTTATGGCTATATGTTTCTAAAGTGCCAGTATGCCACTGCTAGTGATGATAACTTGTGATTGCACAACACAAAAATGAAGCGACGCGTCAGAGCACTACCTGTGGCTCAGTGGTTGACATTAGCTTTCAAGTGAAAGGTTAATGGGTATTTTGGCTTTTTCTCCTTTTGTTTTATTTGTTCAGCTGCATTTTCAATATTTCGTCTAAGCTTTTAATTGTTTTATAAATGTATTCATTTTACGGAATAATTTCAACTTGTCATAGCAATTATTATTCTTTCTAGCAAAGGTTGAGTCCTGCTTAATACTTTCACATACTGTACTTTTAAATGGGAGCGCTGCAGCAGCTAACCCATTAACTCATTTACTGTCAATAAGGTGCATATCTGCTAGTTAAAAAATGCTGTACACATTCCCCATATCGTCCAACAGACAATCCTTAGCTCACTAACTGCAGTGTCACGAATCAAGGAAATCATAGTTGTTGCACTGGCCAATCAAATTCAAATTCTTGGTTATGAATCATGCCGTTTGTTCCTATAAGAATTTAAATTAAAAAAAAGGACAAAGAAAACAACATGATGGGAAGCGAATGAATGACCTTTAGAACATCAGATTTTGGCATTACAGATTAGGCCACAAACATCAATACAGTATTATTTGAAGCAAAAGGTTAGAAACGTGATGTATTTAACATTTGAAAGTAATGAGTCGGTAATTCAAACATTACCGACTCATTATTTTCAAAAATCAATACAGTTGGCTATATAATGCAAGAAGGCAGTTAATCGCTGTTCAGTGTCGCATTGGCAGCTGATTAGTTTGAGGTTTGAGAGATCTTTGAGGTAGAGCTACTAAGTATAGATACTTTTATGCTTGGGAAGCAGTTTGAAAGACATAAACCAATAATATCACTCATCTTGTTTAAATACCAACTTATCAGCATCTGATGTCGATTAGATTTAACGCAGTTAACTGTGTTATGTTTAGTCGCAGACCATGCATTGCCTATCTCAATTTGCTTATATTAGTCATGTCTACAATCGCAAAAATTATTTCGGTGTAATTCATTAACACCCTGTATATCTACTTGTGATTACTCAGAACTGAAACGTAATCTATTGACATGATGTGCTGAAAGAATTACTTTGAACAAGCGAAGGTGTTTGTTAAATTTGAGAGAGCGCAAACAAATCATTTCCTGTTAACCTGTAGAATGCTGTATCTGCAGAACATGTGCCTTCACATGATATGTTTATAAAAAGGGTATTTATTTAACCTACAGAGTACAAATCAGTTTTGTGACTTTGTGGGTTTGTAGAATTAAAAGTCCAATTGCACAAACTCAAAATGTTTTTTATTTCCACCGAATTACAGTTGGAACACTTGCCGATTACATAGAATTACATAGTGCACAAAATTACAATCCACCAGTTCGTCTGTCACAGGTCCACTCCACACTCACAATTACGTACAACTTCTCTGATACACGTTCACAGTCTTCCAGTCCATTCGCTAGCACTGCACTCACGGTTGCTCCCCAAGAACTGACTGACTCGTCCACGGTAGCCCTTATAAAGGCAGAAAGGCAGATCACTGTATCTGGAAACTTCGCTGCTCGGACAATTATCCGGATGTTTCCAGACGTCAGGGGGAGGGGAAAGAGACGGTATGGTAGCTTTCTAACCATCTCCTCAGTCAGTGCCACAGAGATAAATGGGTAGGCGTGGCTTAAACGGTTCCTGTCCCCTACCCAGCTGCCAGTTGGTCCTGCCTTCTGTTAATTGGGTGACACTGCTCCCTCCTCAAAGCTGGTCGTCGCGAACAGCACCATCGTAGAGGGCCAGGCGATCCAGGTGTACCACCATCATCTTTCCTCGGGGCACCTTCTGGATGCGATACACCACGTCGTTAATCGTCTTCACCACCTGGTACAGTCCTTGCCATGGCTGCTGAAGCTTCGGGCAGCGTCCCTATTTTAAAGTATCTTCATGATTAGAACACCATTTCCTAAGTGGGAGTCCACCACTGTCTAACATCTGAAATAGCTGCCTCTGAATATGTAAAGCTTGCTGTAGATCATTATGACCACATAAGCAATCATCTACGTAGAAGGATTCACGGATAGCATGAGAAGCTAGTGGATATTTAACCTCTTCCTCTGAAGCTAGTTGATGCAAAGTCCTTATGGCCAAAAAGGATGCAGGTTTGGTACCATATGTGACTGTAGTAAGAGCGTAGTCCATGATAGGTTCATCTTTGTTTTCTCGCCATACTATTCTTTGGAGATCTTGATCATCAGGATGGATTTTCACTCGCCTGTACATCTTAGAAATGTCAGCTGGAATGCATAGCGATAAGTTCTGAATCGTAAAATTATGGAGATAAGGTCATCCTGAATAATAGGACCCAACTTCAGCACATCATTCAAGGATAGTCCTGAAGATGACTGCGCAGATGCATCAAATACAACTCTGGTGCGAGTAGTAGTAGACAAAGGTTTGAAAACTGCATGATGCGGAAGATAGTAACAAGGTTCGCCTTCCTTTGGTGGTGACACTTGCTTCATGTGCCCCATGGTTTCATATTCAGAGAGAAATTGAGTGTAATCTTCTTTAAGTGTGATGTCGTTTTGAAGACGTCGTTCTAAGTGCATAAAGCGATTAATGGCTTGTTGTCTAGATTCACCTAAGCGATTTTTGTCCTTGACGGGTAGACGAACTGTAAAGCTACCATCGGCATTACGAGTGGTTGTTTTTACATAGTATTATTCATACTCCTTTTCCTCTTTAGTAAGAACATGCTGAGGAAATTCTTCCAAATCCCAGAAACGTCTTAACTGTGTGTCAAGGTTATCAGTGCTGATGAAGAAATTATGCTGAGGCGAAGACTTAGCCTTGTACTTGTATGATGACCTTGGAATAGGGCCTGATATTATCCAACCGAGGGCTGTGCTGGCTAGTATAGGATGTCCTTGTTTCTTTAAGGTTTTCCCATGCAATAACTCGAAGAATAAGGAACTTCTGATTAGGATTTCAACTTCATCAGGAATGTTGAACCTAGGATCTGCTAATGGAATGCTAGAAGGAATATTCCAGTTGCACAAATTGATATGTGTGGATAGTTTTCCTGTTATACGAGGAAGTACTAGACATTCAATTTTAGTCTTAAAATCATGTACCATAGATTTCAGATTGACCTGAACATGGTGAGTGGCCGTAGAAATGGTGCCATTTATACCATTGATAGGCGTATCAGCTGGGAAGAGTCGAGGAGTGCTCTACATTGTATGAGATTGCCATATCTGTCTTCCACTTGCACTAGTGCGGTGGCAAGCAAAACCTGCTGTGTGGATTTTGATTTAAAAGAACAGTAGCTAGATGGCGCGTCAATTGTTCTAGTAGAATCATTTACAGGACTAGATGAAGTTGCATGTGAAGCATTTTCTCTGTTACTATCATGAAGCAACTTGCTGTGAGTGGATGAGCCACAATTGCAGTATGAGGCACGATTACATTTACTTGATATGTGATTAGGAGCAAAGCAATTGGCACAAAGGTGCTTGGATTTAATGAAAGTCCAACGCTTATGCACATTAAGATTTTTGAAGTCATCACAATTATGTAGCATGTGATTGCACTGACAAAATGGACATACACGATCACTCGTGGATAAGTAAGAGAGTTTACTGTCTCTGCTGTTGGGCTTAGCAAAGTGCAAGTCAGTCTTAGGCTTAACTACCGTCTTGTTACATGCAGTGTTAGCAAGCAATTCAAAAGAGTGTGCTCTTGCTTCTAAAAATTGCATAAGATCCTTCAAAGAAGGGAAGTTTTGAGAATCTATTTTACTCTCCCATTCTCTGCGTGTGGTGTCAGACAAATGTTCTAGGAGAAGTTGCATTAAAATGATTTCATGCAAAGGCACTTCAAGTTTTAATGCTTCAATGGCATTCAAGTTATTTTGAAAATGGTTGAGCAAGGTACGTAGTTCATTTACTGTTTCCTTATGCATTACTGGTAGTGCTAATAAATTTTTTATATGAGTTGTAGCTATTAATCTGGTATTGTTATAGCGTGAGCATATGAGCTCCCATGCTACATCAAAATTTTCACTAGTGACAGGTATGTTCTGTATTAGTGAATGAGCTTGTCCCTTGAGAGAGGAAAGTAAGTAGTGATATTTCTGAATAGCATCTAAAGCTTGGTTGTCTACCACTAAGCTTGTAAATGTGTCATAGAAATGTTTGAAATGAGTAACATCACCCTCAAATTTAGGTAATTGTATCACATGCAGTTTGATAGCTTTAGCTGCTTGTGACGATTGCGACTGCACTGTGTGCTGCGAATGTCCAGAACCATTTTCTTGCTGTTCATGATCCTGTATTAATTCAGCTAACCTAGCCTTCAATTCGAGGTAACTGTTTCTTGTTTCCTCGTGTTCTGCATGCATATCTAATTCAGTTTCCGCTTCCACAAGAGATTCAATTTGGGTCTGAATAGCTTCATATTTGTCCCAAATTTCACTTAAGTTATCGAAGTTAGCTCTCAATATGAAAATGTTGACCTGTTCTGGTAATTCATCAAGAAATTTTCGAACAAAGGTAAATTTTCTTTTGATTATACCCCTTCTTTTGATAAGAGCTTTCAAATCCTGCTCCATATTGAATGTTTATGAGACTTGCTTAAATGAGAGAAAGAAAGAAAAGGAATGTTCTGACCTAAAATGTGTTGCGATGCAGGCTACTGCGTTGTTGCGAATGAAATACTGATAATCTGCTGTGTAGATCCCGATGCCTGGCGTCCTGGGGCCCACTGAATCCATGCAGAAGAAACTGTTGCGATGCACAATAATATCCGGCCAGGAGGACCAATGTTCGTGTCGTGATTAATTTAATTCGGAGTACCACCTTGATTTTAGCAGAAATCAAGGAAACTGATTTTGTGGACTGTACTCGATAGAGCTGTATTCATATCTCTAGATAAATTTATTGCACACGCTACATTTCTTGTATGAATAATCATAAAGAAGACAACAATACATTTAACATTTAGATAAACTAAAAAACGTCTTTTCATTGTAACAACGTTGCACTCAGCCACACCACGAAACACATCACATATCTTCTACATGTCTCAAACATGTCTGACCCGGCAACCGGAAGAAGCCTATTTTCATGTGCACTGGCGAGTCACATGACCAGCTGGCCGCATAACCGGCGCCAAGTGAAATATTCATGCGCTCGACAAACAAATGACGATCATGGCGCAAACACTACCCATATGCATATTGTATTCCTGGATAATATCAGGCTTGAAAATTGACATTTTGTTACGAGCATCAATTTTTCCAGTATCAATCATCAAAATCTTAGAGCTGCAATTGGATAATGCTGTAACCACCCTACTGTCTTGCCAAGCAACATAGGTCAAAGGTGGGAGCTGATGCACCTGCATTTCTCCTCTTCTCAGAGCCTTGGTATTCACATCTTTTGGCAAACCAATACGATTTGAGCGTACTGTTCCAATTGCATTTGTTTTTCTTTTGTGTAAGGCCATGAATAATTTAGGGGAACTGTACCAATTATCTAAATATACAGCCCTACGCTGATCAAGTACAGATTCCATCAGGTGCATTACTATGGAACCAGATAACCCCAAATCTTTTGCTCTGGTGTTATCAGTCCCATGGCCAGTGTATATGCAGCTATTGTAAAGATATCCTGTTTTACTTTCACATACATCAAAACTCTTTATGCCAAATCTGGCCCTCTTTGTTTTGATGTATTGTTTCCAACCTAAGCGGCCCTTTCAAAGCATCAGGCTTTCATTAACAGTGATCTTTTCACTAGGCACATAATTTTCTTTGAATTTTGAAATAGTGTAATCAAAAACTGCTCTGATTTTGTATAGTTAATCATTTACATTTTCTGTGCAGGTGAAATGAAAGAAGCGCAAAATGGAAGTAAACCTGTTATTTGACATGCATTCCCCAAAATATGGGGTAGCTAGCATGTCATCTGTAGATCAGTACATGTCTAGCGTAGGTTTACGAATAGCACCCATGAGCATAATTAGAGCAAGTAGTCTGTAAATCTCATTCATTGTTATTTCTGTCCACTTCTGAATTCTACTATTAGGTCCTAAATTGCCTTTAGCAATCAGGTCTTCCTTCACCCTACTCGCATATACATTTGTTTCAGAAACAATGAGAGACAGTAAGTCAGTAGAAAAAAATTTTGTAAAAATGTCAATTGGTTGGCTGTCAGAAGTTAGCTGAGTATGCGGTTGTACACCAGAGGTTGTGCTTCTGAAGATATGTCTATTTGTGTTAGAGTTATTTTGACACCTCCATAATGTTGATTCTTCACGAACATCTGTCGGAAATGAGTCATTTTCCTCCTCAGTGCTACTTATATCCTCAACACCCCCCTCAAAATCTGAAAACTCGCCATCAATGTCCAAGTCACTGTCTAACAGCAAAAAGTCTTCCACATTTTCTGATGTAATATCAGAAGCCCACACTCTTCCTACACTAGCTAATTTATTTGCTACATTACTAGTTGAAGCCATTATTAGCACTGAGGAAGCTATTTCAAATGTGTTTTAGCTAAAGAAATCGCTTGGAACTCTGACGCAGTCAAAATTACTATATGAACTGAGCGAAGAAAACAGTTACGTCAGCTACCATAAACTTCGGTTGTGCAATTAGCGAAAGGCTGACAGAGTTTTCTTTCCAGCGTGTGTAATGCAACATATACAATTACTATTGCGTGGTAGCATAAACTGAAACCTATAAACCTTGAACCCAACACTTCGCTTATGCAGCTGATGTACACATATAGTTTGTAAAACAAAAATACTCAGCATTAGGCGCGTTCGACGCAAAGAATGGCTTTTTCTACTGTGATACAAATTAATGAAATTTCAACGATTTATTAATATAGTTTCTATTTTAACGATACCGTTGATGTATTCTGCCTTTAATGGGCTTTAAACTTCTTTTTGTTTTGCTAAAATAACTTAATAAATGCGGAAGATATGAATATTTATTTATGAAGCATTTTTGCAGCATTTAACAATTTAAATGTCTTATTCTGTTTATTGGGTATCCGTTCCCGGCCGTGCAGGGTTTAAATGGTCATCGGCGAAGCGGTTAATGAATAGGGTTGTTGGATATATGTTTCATCAATATACACTCTGTCCTGTACTTCGTGATGTCATTTAAATGCTGTGTTTGCCAAACAGCTATATCCAGCCGTTCTACCAAAATATTGTATTTGGACTGGAAACGATTCCATTTGAACCCCAGCTGTTTAAGCTTTTTTTGCAAGAACTCTCTTTGACAATCAAGGATTCCATCTTCTTTTAGACTGGCTAACAGCTTTTTTTTTTATTGTAGGTATCTCTTTTCGCACAGTATAAAATGCATGGATTTTCTGATGAATAGCGGAATCTGTAAATGAATCTACTTCAATTCTAGGCTTCTTTGGCTCTGATTTCCCATCTGGAGTGGAGAAATTCAGTGTACCCTTTACAATGGAAACTCTTCCCTCTTTTAAAATGTTAGTTTTTGCTGAAACACCAGTTGCTTCACTCGTCTTTGCCAGTACATTTAAATCTTTCTTTCATGTTCTTGAAATACTGGGCAACATTATACACTATTTCATGCGCCTGACCTCTGAGTGGCCTACGGGAAATGCAAGAAGACTTTGAAGGCTGACAATTCATTTTTCTGGACGTTTTAATATAAACTGAAAATTAAAACAACATTAAAATAGATGTGTTTTGTGTGGTTTGTGCTCTGTTGCATGCAGGAAAGGAGGGGTGGGAGCCAAATGATGCTTGGATTATGAGGAGGGGAGAAGGCTCTGCTCATGCATCTGCACACCGTCTGCATTTTGTTTGCGGTCTATATATAGTTATATTGATGGTGGAGGTCTCTGGTTATGATATGAACTTTGAGCTAGTTCGATGGCTTGAATTCAAAGTTCATAGTTTGATCCTTATTTTTTGTTAAGCAGATGTTTTTCCATTTTGGGAGTTCAGTTGTGCACATTGCTGTTCTAAGAAGATTGATTTCTGGGATATTATCATGGTGGTGGTTCCAAAAACCTGCTGCTATGGCTGATTTCCAAATATTTGTAGTTTAAAAACATACAAAACTTACTTTGCACATCTTTAAAAAACAGAATCCCTCACACTGAGAGATCATGTATTTATCAGATAAATTATGCAGGCTGAATAGGCAGGCTGATAGGAAACTTGAAAATCAGACTGAAAGAATACCTCCAATGCATAAAATACTGTGACAAAGATGCAAAGCTCGCTTTAATTTCTGTATTTGTCATTATAATCTTAAGCATAATGCTAACTTACAATCAGCCTCTTTTTTACACAAATGCACCACTCTGACATGTTTCCACAATGTTTCTTTATGTCTCTTTAGCATGCAGCCTTTGTGTTGCTAGGCCACGCCGTGGCTCAGTGGTTAGACCGCTTGGCTCTCACCAAGGCGGCCCGGGTTCGATCCCAGGCGACCGCAAAGTGAGATTTGTGGTGGACAACACGGCGTTGGGGCGGGTTTTCTCCGGGACCTCCGGTTTCCCCCGCCATCTCATTCCACCTGTGCTTCATCTTCATCTCATGTGTCATCAGTGTCACCGCCTGCGGTGCCGTATGTAGTAAAAGCGGGCGTTAAACACTACACATTTCATTTACTTTGTGTTGCTAGTAATATATCCACGTACACACGTTCAAGTCCTACACAGAGGTACATGCCGATTCTCAGCACAACTGATATTTGCATGTAAACTGCTTTACTGCCTGTTGATTCCTTACCATGGAGGCACACTTACTGACCTGTGAACTGCTTCTTGTGCGGTTTTATGACCTGCTGACTCCTCATCATGGAGCTTGGAAGATACCACACCTCTATGCACTGTTCGGTTAACTGACACACTTGACAGACTGACTGATTCGTGAACTACTTCACAATGCCAACTCCTCCCCCATGGAGCCACACTCATTGACTGATGCTCCTAGCTTGAAACACACACAAACTCTGAAACTCCATATTGTCTTAAATACTCTACTTTATTCCAGGCTTCGTGTGGGCTATATAGACCTTGAGGGCATAAACTTCTGGTAGTGGGTGTTTCTCAAATTATTTTACTAATATATATTGGAAAGGTCTTGAATTGTATCTGCTCAGTAACAACATAGCCTCAAGATGTCAGTTTGTGACATCAGCCGTTGCCTGCCAATGGGAGGTAGTTCTTTCCCGCCTCACCCACTGCTAAACGAAAATGGCGAAATAACACCATGGCAGTCTACAAGAACTTCATTGGGACAATACAAACCGATGGAAATATCAGACATGACGCACACCTTTGAAACAACTACCAAGGTATTGCAGAAGTCAACCACTTTAGAATAGCAAGATACCCAAATTAACTCAGCATGGGAAAATATTCACATTACAAAAAACAAGAATCTAATTATGAACTACTGTCATTGGACCAGCCTAGCAAGTTGATATCACCACTTCTAGAGAAGTCTACCATTAATACAACTAGTTGGTTGTCAGCTGATGATGGGAAACATGTGTTCCTGAAACACATTCTAATTTTACAGAATTAAGTTAGTGTAAACATAACCAATGTTCAACTGATAAAACTGATTTTATTTGCACATTCATTACAATGGATGAAATTTGCTTTCATCATCATACACAATAATCTAAACAGCAATTAAAACAATGGACAGAAGCTGGTTGTACAGTGCCATAAAAGCAAAGTCAGTTCCATTTGCAGTAAAGGTCTTGGCATCAGTGGTTTGGGATTCTAGGGCATTTTGCTTTGATTATCTTGAAAGGGTGAAACAATAACTGCAGAATATTACTCTGATCTTCTAACCAGGATAGATGTCTTCATTTGAGAAAAAAACATCTGGTTTGCAGAGTAAAATAGTCATCTTTCACCAAGATATTGCACCTGCCAACAAACGTGTTCTGGCAATTTCAAAAGTAAAGCATATGCTCTATGGATTGTTGAAATATGTCACACTACATGGATCTGATTCCCTTTTAGTTCCGTCTCATGTTGAAGTTCAAGCATTTCCCTGTGGTAGATACAGCATTTTATTTCAAATGAGGAGATGATTGAGGCTCTAGATGCCTATTTTACAGAGCTTTCAGATAAGTTCTACAGGAGTGGAATAATGATGCTAGAGCATCAGTGGAATAAACATATAGCTCTTGAAGGAAATTATATTGAAAAATAAAAATACTTCTAAGTCATTAAAAGTTTAAGTAATATTGAACTTAAATTATATGATTTACATCTTAAATTAACAAAGATTTTAGGTTATACAATACGGCTTAATTTAGAATCCAAATTATTTCATATTCTTAATATAAATATGAAAAATAAAACTACTAAATTAAAAAAGAAATTATATAATTTGCATTTGACACAAAATAAATTAAATCCAGTTATTAAAAATAATAAAGATAATGTTAACTTATCAAATTCTAACCTTAATGAAAAAGAGTTAAAATTTTTAAATCAAGGTTTAAAAATGTGTGTAGATTTTTCAAACAATATAGATGATTATATTGCAGATATAGAAATTGCTAGTGAAGATTTAAATGAAAATATAAATCTTTGATTAAATTAAAATGTATCAAAGTATTGCAAAATTTAGATATATACAAACCAAAAAGAAATAATAATAAACGTATTATTAAATCATTAAGTCAAAAAGATTTAATTTTCACCAAAGCGGATAAAGGTAATAGAATTGCAATTTTAGATAAATTAGATTATATTAATAGAGTAAACCTTTCACTTCAAGGTGAGGATTTTATAAAGATTAATAAAGACCCTTTAAAATCTTGTATTACAAATTTTAATAAATTACTTAATGAAGTGAAAGTTATATCAAAGAAAAACATTTTGTAAAGGTTAGTAATCCTGTTTTACCTAGAATTTATGCCCTTCCTAAAATTCATAAGCCCGGTAATAAAATGAGACCTATTGTTAATTGTATAAACTCACCAACTTACAATTTAGCAAAATGGTTATACAAAAAATTTAGTAATTTTGATAAATTTGAAAGTTGAAGTATTAAAAACTCTTTTGAACTAATAAAAAAGATTGATAGTGTTGTATTATCTAAAACTGATACACTTATTTCTTTTGATGTAACTGCCTTATTTCTTAGTATTCCTAGAGAAAAACTTAATTTATTTAAAAAAGTGGTTGAATTCAATAAATTTACATGAGGACTTAATAGTGGATTTTGTTAAACTTACTGATTTTTGTTTAGATCAAAAATGTTTCACATTTAATGGTGAATTTTTTTCAACAAACTTCTGGCTTAGCAATGGGTAATCCTCTTTCACCTTTTCTTGCTGATCTTTTTATGAGTTTTTTCGAAATTCAAATCACTAAAGCTTTTCCTTTAATTTTTAAAACATGGTATAGATATGTTGATATTTTTGAAACAAATTAATGATGCTTTAAAATTACTAAATTTACAAGATAAAGCTATAAAATTCACATTAGAAACTGAAATTAATGGATTTCTTCCTTTTCTAAATTTGAAAATAATAAGAAATAATAACAAATTAGATTTTGGTATTTATAGGAAATCTACTCATATTGATAATTACATAAGAAATAAAAGTTTTAACTCTTTTCCACATAAATTTGCTGTTTTTAATAGTTTGATTTATAGATTAATAAATACCCCTGAATAAAGAAGAATTTAATAAATATGAATGCATAATATACAAAAGTAGAATCCTATATCTTTTAATATCCTTTCACAAGGGTTTCCTTATGGGAAATATGCTGAAGAATTGTACAATTTAATTATCTTGGCTTCGGAGCGCAGAAGTAAACAATTTGCTTCGGTGTACGGTAGCGTTGTTGGAGATAATTGATTATATTTTTCCAAATTTTGGAATCCAATCCTTAATTATTTTAGATACACAAGTTCTGTTCTTTATATCCCTTACAGGATAGATTTTCACAAATTTTGTGAATACATCGAGCATTACAAAAATGTGTTTATACTTGTACTGACTTGCGGGCATTTCTCCATGAGCATCAATTGCTACTGACTTGCGGGCATTTCTCCATGAGCATCAATTGCTACGAACTCATTTTTCTTCTCTCTTACGATTACCTGGGGCTCATCGTATTTCACATTCAGAGGCTTTGCTTTTTGACATAAGGCACAGAATGATATGAATTTTCGTACTTGCCTGCCCAAATGTTTGATGTATACTCTATCTTGTATGGCTTAGGAAGTTTTCTCACTTCCTGGATGTGCCAAATATTCATGAAAGGACATTATTATCTCATCTTCGAGGATCTTTGGCACCATAATTTTCCATTTCTTTGACACACCTCCTTGGAGTTTGTATAATACTCCATCTTTCTTAGCAATAGTACTATTTGTTGCATTTTCTATTTCAGGGACAACTCGTAGCAGCGGACCCAATGAGGTATCATTGCTTTGAATTTCAGCAATGTTATTAAACTTCTCCAAATTTTTATTCCAATGGTATTCCATTTTGTATATTTTTATTTCATGATGTGGATGGGAGAGCTTCTCAGGGATTTCATCTCCGATCTTCTGTCGGGATAACAGATCACTAAAAATCTTTTCTTTCCCTGGAATATGACGTATCTCGATATCGTACGAAGTAATCTCGTGTCTGTATCAAGATATCTTGGAACTTGTTAGTTTGCATTTCTTTATGAAGGACAAACTTATGTGGTCACTATATACTATAATATTAGTGTTATATACATATTGCCGAAACTTATGTAAAGCAAAGTAAATAGCGCCAATTTCCAATTCTGTGATGCATGCAACCTTACTTAATGTTCTCGATGCAGTGGCAATCACATGGCTATTTCCTTCATGGTCAGTTTGTGTCAATACTGCTGCATATGCGTGAATACTAGCATCTGCATATATATATATATATATATATATATATATATATATATATATAAAATATGAATAATTTTGAATTGGTCTTTCCAAGAGGATGGTGTTTTTAAATAAATCTTTTATTCTTTGGAAAGCCATCTGCTGCTCATCTGACCATTTCCAAACAGTATTTTTCTTTTATAATTCCCTTAAAGGACCCAGTTCTTTTGCATAATTTATAACAAATTTGCTTTCATATTTTAGGATGCTTAGGAACCTTTTTAACTGTTTGGTATTCTTAGGTGGAGGTATATTTTCAATAGCTTTAATTCGATTAGGATCTGGTGCCATTCCTTTTTCAGAAATTATATAACCTAAGAACTCAATTTCCTTGACCAGAAAATGTGATTTAGCCAAGTTGATTGTCATTCCACTTTCCCTGAATTTGGAAAAAATATAATTCAGATGCTCAATGTGCACATCAAAATCATGATCCTAAATTAAAAAATCATCAATATATTGCAATGCAAAATCTTCTATAGTATCACAAAAAATATGGTATAGTGCACGAAGTAAGGCGCTACCACTGGTAGATAACCCAAAACCGCAAGTCTTAAATTGGTATATTTTACCTCCAAAATTAAAAGCTGTGTACTTCCTCACCGATTCGTCTAATGGAATTTGCCAATAAGATGAAACCAAATTCATTTTTGAAAACTATCGGCCACGCCCCAGTTTTGAAAATAATTCCTCTATTCCCAGAGGTCTAAAATGATCGGGTTGTGTGAGGGCATTTATTTTCCGGGCAACAATAGTCATCCTTATTGATCCATCAGGTTTATGAACCCAGCATAGTGGATGTAAGTATGGGGAATCAGACACTTCAATAATTCTATCCTCCAACATTTTATTAATGACATCTGTAGCCTGTTGACGTATTGACATCGGAACAGGTCTACTTTTATGAGTGTGTGGTGCCTTGTCTTTAACTTTGAACTTATGTGTATACTTGTTGCAGAGCCCAGGCTTCGAATTAAATGCTTTGCGATTTTTAAGGAAGCACATCTTTAATTATATAGAATAATTTTTCTTTTTGTGCTTCATTTAGATTATTAGTACTCTCTAACTTAACTTTCAGATTTTCAATGAATTTCCTTTCCTCTAGTTGTTTATCTATAATCTTACTATCACTTAGTTGCAAACCATACAACTGACAATGATTATTATCAGGATCGATGTTCTGGGACATGTTTTCTTTAACATTATACCACGTCTGTATCATACATAACATCATTTTCTTGCAAATCCTGGACAAAAAATAAGGAAGATACTCCTATCCTTGACAAAAATAAGGGAGATTAGCAGCACGGCAAATTTTCACCAAAAAATCATTGCAGTATGTGTAAATGATAACTATTTAATTACACATCACAAATACTTACACTTATTTTTTAACAGATTTTGCCTTTGTTTTATATTATTTTTAACAAATTCAAAGAGTTCATTGCATGAATAACTAAAATTTATAGCAATTTACAGCTCAGATTTGACTAGTTTTGTACTACTTCTATTCTTTACATCTGTTCACTTGTTATTCATAACAGAAAATACTCTCAGTGTGAGCATAACTTCCTGGTATACTCATAAACAGGGTGCGGATCCTGATGCCAATACATTACAGTCACTTTCTTGGTCATTTTTAAACAAATTGGAACATAAATAATAATTTTTAAATTGCGTCATCTCTTGCAGTGATACGAGTCTTGACCCCGTGGGCTCCCTTTGGGTTGACCTCATCGTAGGAGACTTCTCTATCTCTTTGTCTCGCACTGCTTGAAGTTACAACTGTGTTATAGAGTCTGTGAAACAGTGGTTGTGGATCATGTTATTTTTGTGTCCCATATAATTATGCCAAAAGTGAAACCTAGTGTTGCTACAAGGTTAAAGAAAATTGTAAACAAGTTTTGGGAGGAAGTTTTTTTCTACCTATGGTTACATATTGTTTTGTATGCTTTGTGAAATTAAGGTAGCAGCTGAGAAACAATTTGCAGTTCAGCAACATATCGAACATGATAAACATAAGCGGGTTGTGGAAAATTCTAAGCAGAGCAATGTGCTGCTTTCGAGAGTATAGGACTAAATGTTGGTGCAGATTCCAAGTTTTTTAAGGAGTTATGTGACGTGTTTGTGTCTGCAAATATTTCTCTAAATAGCTGAATAAAGCTAAGTTGAGCAATTTTTTGGAACATCACATGGGGCATTGTTTACGGACAAGTCAACATTAAGATTGAATCATTCCATTATGCTATGAAGAAACTATATGAAATATAAGAGAGTACGTCACAGGAAACAAAATATATGTTTCCATTGATGGGGCAGTGAAGGTCATATGTAGCCAATGTAATAATAGTCAGCTAGACCTGGATGGACCAGGTAAAATATTTTTCTTACTCTGAAGTATTAGGGAAAGTAAATCATTCAAGTATATGTATTCTGTTCACTAATTCCATGTTGTTAATTTGGCCTAATGGTATCTGGCATGAGGATGTGCTGCTTTTTACTACTGCTATATATGGTTAAAGTGGCAAAATCAATCAGACTTTTATCCACAAATGCTACATGCAGTCTGTTTGGCACATGACCTACATAGAGTGCCAGAGAAAGTGAGGTCACACTTTCTGCAAGTAGATGCACTTATTTCAAATACTAAAAAGATTATCTTCAAATCCCCTATACGCAGAGAAAATTTCAAATCCCATTCGCGTGTTGTTCCATTACTTCCATAACCAATAATAATGTGGGCTCATTACTTCATTACTAGAAGCTTGTTTTTATTTTTGTGTGGATTTTCAAACATTGAAGTCTTTTGTAAATTCCCTGATGCAGAAGATATAGAATTGAGTAGTCCAATAGGTGTTTAATGATAGAGAATTAGAGGGGCAGTTAGCTTATATGAAGTTAAACTTTGGTTCCTTTCTTGGAAGTGTTGAAAACAGTGTTGTTATGTAAATTAACTTTAAAGAGAGTCGATTAAAGACACTGTTGTCTAGTGTCTTTAATCGACTCTCTTTAAAGTTAATTAATAAACTTTGGTTATTCACCATCTAAGATTTAAAATGTTCAAGAAAGGGGCATTGCACTAGACAAGACTATAGCTTTGGTTAAGAAAGTTGAAGGTACATTGAATATCGTGACTGGTGAAATTGGTAAGAAGATTTTAGAGAAATGTACATATGCATTAGAAAAACTCCAGGATACAAAATATTTTGCACGATAGTTAAAGTACTTTTAGGGGTTAAGTTTTAAAACTGTAGAGATGGAGAGGAATTGACACATAGTGACTTGTCACTATTCAAATATGCTGCTATAGTCAGTGCAGAAGTGGAAAGAAGTTTCTTTATGTACAACAATGTCCTCACCGACAACCGTCATATTTGAGAATCTTTGAATGTACACTGTTATTTACTGTAATTGAGTAGATAGCTATTAATTTAAGATATGATTTTCATTTTTTCTAATAAGTTTATTAGATTTTTAAGTATACTTAAATTGCTAATTCATGAATTTGTTCTTTTCCACTTTTTGGTGTTGAAAATTCAGTTTGTATGCCTGCCTGTTACTTCAATAATCTTTAATTTATAATTATAATTTATAAGTTTTGATTAGTAATTTTTAGGAAATCCAATTTTTAGGTCATTTTTTAATAATTATTGGGTCATTTGCATTGAACTTTCAAGTCATTTTAATGGTCATTTTTCAAGAATTTTACTGCCCCAGAAGTAACATAACTTTCTGCTTATCCAAGTTCTGAAAATTCAAATTATTTGATTTCAAGCTGGTGAAAAATTATATCCACTTTGGCTAATGTTACCCACTATCAGAAATTGTATGACTGGCTTACTGCCAAACCTTTTTATTCATTACAGGAGTACTTTGAGATGTAAGCACCTTCACTATAACCACTTGATGACTGATTCATTTATCTTTGTTACTCTGCATATGTATATAGTGGGAACTTTTGAGGCACCTGTACAGTACAGATCGTAACTTGGCTTTGTACAATACTGTACTTGCTCTTGTACATCCTCTGTATAATTGAATAGAAACATTCTGTATTGTAATCTTTGTTATTCTTCAACATTCATTGCTATTAAGCTTAACTTTGTACATACTCTGTATTATAGTGTAATAATTTGTATTGTATCTTCTTGACGTTGTGTATTGCTGTAAAGCTCAATGACAGTAAAATTATTATTATTATTATTATTATTATTATTATTATTATTATTATTATTATTATTATTATTATTATTATTATTATTATTATTGTTGTTGTTGTTGTTGTTGTTGTTATTATTATCATTATCATTATTATAGAGACAGCACATATAATTGCATCATTAGAACTACATTCCCCATAATAAGTTATCTTCATTCACACAATCCAGCTTGACACATTTCACAACTTCATGCTTGTCATTGAACGTAAATTCCCTTTTTAGACATAGTGGAATTAAATCATAATCCATAATCATAATCCTTTATTCACCATTAAGCTTACAAGAAGCAATAGGTTTCGTCAGTTATAAAAAGTATTTACAATGTATTTACAAGTACAGAAAGTTTACAAATTAATGCATATAAAATTCTAGGTGAAATCAGATTATTTGCATGGCTTAAGCTGGTAATTATCATAAGTTAACTTTACTATGGTAATAATAAAATTAAACATTTAGGTACCTACTACTATAATTGACAGTTTTACATAAATTCACTAGCATGTATGTTATATTCCAAGTATTCTTGTACAGTATAAAATGCTTTTTGTTTAAACCAGTTTTTTAATACTATAACAAGTCTGTTTTGTGGCAATTCTTTTATTTCCAGAGGAAGCTTATTGAATAATTTTAACTGTTGATAACAGTGGTTATTTATGGTCTTGCTCAATTGGTTGTTAGGTGTATCTAAATTATGTTTGCATCGAGTGTCATAACTGTGTACTGAGGAACAATTTATAAATAAGTTTTGATTTTCTTTAACGTGTATGATATTGGTGTATATATACATTGATGGTAAAGTCATTATCTTATGGTCTATAAAGCTAGGCTTACATGTATCCTGTTGTACTAATCCTAGAATTAGTCTGAGAGATTTCTTTTGCCTTATGAATTCATTTTTCGAGGTAGCACAAAAAACACTTTGAATGAGCAGAGAGCTGAAGAAAGTAGTTAACTTGGATGAAGTAGTCACATCATTTGCTTTGCTTTTGTGACCTACAAATACAAGAAGTTAACTCGAAAAATTGCCAATTACTAAGTACTATGTGCTAAACAGTAAGAGATATATATTTTTTAGAATAAATAATATGATTTTTTACCTGTAGTAATAATTCAGATTCAGATTCAGATTTATTCTGCCATTTGCAACATGTTTTACAAAGCATCGTCAAAAGTAACACTACAATTACATTTTTACAGTTCAATAATAATAATAAAACAAATAAATCTATTTACAGATTATTAGCAATTCTAGATATACACAATAGATTGATAACAAAATTTAATAAACTAAGTCTAAGTCTCTCTTCCCTTTTTGTATTCCTCAATTGAGTAGAAAGCGTGTTTCACTAGGTAAGTCTTTATGGCGTAAATTTTCTTCACTTCTTCATTTATTGCCTTGATAGAGTAAGGTAAATGATTATATAAATTTTTTGCAGTACTTTCAATACATTTGGCAGCTAATGTTCCCCTGAACCTATTTCTAAAGTAGTTCTGTTTTGTTCTTGTATTATATTCATGAATGTTTCTATTTTTTCCTTCTATGTGGTTTCTTATTACATGTTTGAGACATTCAAATATGTATAAAGAGGGTAATGTGAGTATTTTAAGTTTTTTAAAGCTACTTTTACATGATTGTCTCCTAGGGATTTTTTCCATTATTCTTATTGCTCTCTTTTGTTGCCTAAATGTTTTTAACATATTTTTCTTACCTGCTGCCCCCCATAAAATGACCCCATAACTTAGGTGTGCATGTATAAATGCATAATAAACCTTCAGTGCACTGACTTCATCCATAATTTGTGTTGTCTGTTTTAATACATATATGCCCTTGTTTATTTTCTTGTTGATCTTTTCTATATGTTTGTGCCATTTTAAACTACTGTCTATAACTAATCCTAAAAAGTTTGTCTGTGCTACTTGGCTAATTTGCTTATTTTGTACTGTTAATGTGATGTCTGATTTTTTTCTATTACTGAGCTGAATTTGCATCCATTCGGTTTTGTTTGTGTTTAGTACCATTCCCAGTGCTTCTAAATAAGTGCTAATTGATTCTAATAAGGAGTTTGCTTTTCCCTGAACTTCTGCCTCTGTCTTACCTGTTACCACTGCAGTTGTATCATCTGCATATCCAATTGCTAATCCTCCAGCATCCTGTATTATTTTAAATAGAAAATTTATATATAGGATAAACAGATATGGACCTAATTTTGACCCCTGAGGCACTCCATGTGTTACACGTTTGAATGCTGATTTAACTTTTTTTAAATTTCCTCCTGAATTGTGTATTATTTCGACACACTGCACCCTATTTTGCAGGTACGAGCTTAACCATTTTAATGGTATGCCTCTTATCCCATAGTTTTCTAATTTTGCCAAAAGATGTTTAATATTAACACAGTCGAAAGCTTTTGATAGGTCAAGAAAAATCGCTATCACTAACTCCTTTCTATCTAATGCTGTAACAATTATATCATTTCCCTTACTAACTGCATGTATTGTTGATTTCTTTTTCTGAAAGCCGAACTGATTCTGTGATATAATGTGATATGTGGTGTACACAGCCGTTCTTGCCGCTATGTGTGATGCTAAACTAATGTTTGCAGATTGAGCAGTTTGCTTTATAAGCATTAGACTGTGCTGCTACAATCCGGGAATATAAAGCTTCCCACTTTGTAAGATATGCATACATATACTTACTTTTCTTTTTGGGCGGCATTTTAGCTTCATACTCGCTGTCTATCCTAAAATCTTGAACAAGGATTCACAGTAAGGTGTAAGCACTGGCACTGAAACGAAGTCACGTCTGACCGCTATCAGCCTACCAGCTCAAAGTAAGGAATTAAGGAAGGAACTGGAAGGAACTATTGGAAGAAGGAAGTGGAGGGTGGAGCAGGCATTCTTTGCATTCATTGGTTTGCAAACAAGAAGCGCAGATTTCTGCTGTCCAACTTTTCAATGCATTCTGGCCCTGCACACAAAATTTAAATCGTTGAAAAATATTTGTACATGCGTAAAAAGACAAAAACATAAAAATGGGAGAAAAACACACAATGAGCCTGAAAATACTGAAGCCAGAAAATTTTGACAAAATAGACTCAGATACAGGAAATTGTGGAAAATATGGGAGAGTTGGTCACCCTAGATATGCTACCACTTATGCTACAGAAGGGGCAGAAAATTTCTGTTAAGCTTTGCGTAAAAGTAAAATAATTGTACAAAGTAGCATCTGGGATAAAATGTGTGCAATGAAAACCGTGCAAGAATTAAACAACAGAAACGATGGAGATTTGAGTTTTTGTAGTCAAATTTTGATGACCAGAGCATTGTCAAATATAATACTTTTGTTATTCTGGCTGACTCAGGTTAATATTATAGGTTTATAGCATTCTGTTTTATAAAACACTGCTCTCATTGTAGTAGTAGCTTCAAAGGTGGCAATTAAATTTGAGGTCCAGAGTCTTAAGTATAGCCAATTGCGCATGTGTTCATAAGTAAAATTTCCTCTACATGATCTCTTTTGAAAAGTAGTAAATCATATATTTTGAAGGGTAGAGTCAGACTGAAAAATTCCCTGCCATAGCTGGGGTATGAAACATTGATCTCCTGGTCTCCGTGGTTGCTCTTAACCATCGAGCTACATTGGCAATTTGCAGCATGACACTGTATTCTCCAGCTGACTCATATTTTCCTGATAAACCACTAGGAGATCTCATATACAATGAGATTCATACCTTTTGTTGCAACTTACTATATTGTAAGTACCTAAGTCCCAGACATATTTTAGATCAATTAGTAAATCCTAGGTTGCTATTTCTTATTTAGAATTGTAGAAGAAAGTTAAGCAAAATTCAATATATCGAAATTTAACTGTATTGGAACACCACACTGAAGCAAAATAATTATATAATTATAGATGAGTCATATTTATTACACATCAGCTTCACTTACTACCTATATTGAGAACATGTTTCACGAACGATGGTTCGCGAAACATGTTTTCAATATAGGCAGTAAGTGAAGCTGATGTGTAATAAATACAACTCATCTATAATTTAATAATTAAGCAAAATTATCTGCTCTAAGAACCTAGCTCTGCTCTAAGAACCAAAGATCTAAAGTTCTAAAAAGATTTAGATCTAAGGATAATAAGAAATATAAATAAATTAAATTTTTGCATTTATAGGAAGTCTACTCATATTGATAATTACATAAAAAATAAGTTTTAACCCTTTTTCACATAAATTTGCTGTTTTCAATAATGTGATTTATAGATTAATAAATATAACCCTGAATAAAGAGTAATTTAATAAAGAATACAAACATATTATTAATACTGCTTTAATTAATGGTTTTAATAAAGACTTTATAAAAAAATTGTGAAATTTAAATATAAAAAACTGTTAATGGTATTTCTGCCCTTAAAAAAATAAAAGACATTTATAATTTTAAAAAAATTACTTACTATCCTTGGGTTAATAAACATTTTCAAAGTTTTGTTAAAATGTTTGGTATAACTTTAGTTCCTCAAAATAAATATGGTATTATAAATTTATTGTTTTTCTCTAAAAATTATAAAATTCCTAATAATTAAAAATCTGGTATTTATCAATTTAATTGTTTTGGTTGTGATGAAATTTATATTGGAAAGACAAAACGTAATTTAGAAACCAGAATGAAAGAACATTTTCGTAACATTAAGTACAAACAGACTGATAAATTGGCTGTAGCATATCATTTTTGGTCATTTAATCATGAAATAAATCCAGAAGTTAAATTATTAAAACAATTAAATGGTTCGACAGATTGAATGGTTTGGGAAAAGATATTTATTTTAAAAAACAAACATCGGGTAATGAATTTTGAAATACCGGCAGTCAATTTATTTTCAGATTTTAGTAGTACTAACAAGAACATATTAACATCTAGCATTTGTAATGATGACGACAGTTTTGTTGGTTGCGGCTGAGGATGTGGAAGAATTTCCATGAAATCATGACCCCGAATAATTCATAAGAAAAGTGTCATCATTTCTTATAAGATAAGTGAAGTTTTAAGTTACAAAGTGTTATATTTGTATATAACATTCATAGTGTATAGGATTAGCACATATAATTTATCAATTTTATTATTAATGAAATCCGACATCCTAGAATCATTATTTTTATATCTCAATCTTTTGCAACATGATTGCTCTTATTTTTTTAAAATATAAATGGAAGGAAGATACAGATAATGACATTGCAGACATCTCCTTCTGCTACAGCAGAAAGCCCTTGTGAACATGTACCCCTGTCAAACTCAACCATAACTGAAAAGTAAAGAGGAACGAAAAGAATGGCCGCAATGAAGAATTCTTCAGTGACAGCAGAATAAAAGAAGAGAGTAAGTATCCTTATAACAGAGCTATAATCTCATGATCAGTAAATGAGAATGCACTTTTGAATTTTTCTATTATATTTTAATTAAATTTTTCAATTTATTTACTTTTAGGAGGAAAATAGTAGATTCAAAAATTAGAAGCCAAAATTAATGAGGACACTGAACAAATGACTTTCAGAAGACAGTAAAACCAAGTTTTTGAGTAGTTCTGAAACAATCTCTCATGGGTTGAAAAAAAATTTAAATAATTACGTTATTATTCTGGTAGATTGCTTTTAGATTAAATGTTGCAGAGAAATTCAGAGGGATTAGAGTCACATACTTTGTTATAGCAAGACTATATTTCGAAACAGTTTTGTATTAGGGGTGAGAACAGTAAGAAATTGGATGCATAGAAGCAGCTCATAATAAAACAGCACCTTGTGGTAAAAGAAGAAATAAAATAAGAATAATTGTTACTTAATTTCATTCCAGATTACTAAAAAAGAATCAAATTCTTGCTATTCGGCTTCCAGAAACAAATCCTGTTTGGAACCAAATTGGTAGAGTAAGACAGCTTTGTATACGCATTACGAGTGGTACTCTAAAGAAGAGTCAGTTACCCACCTTGTTCGTGTAGATGGTAGCATGTCTGCCTCACGTTCAAGAGGTCCCAAGTTTGAATCTCGGTCAGGGTGAGTTACCTGGATAATGTTTTTTCTGGGGTTTTATCTTATCCTTAAAGACAAATGTCAGGTAACTGTAAGTTCTATGGACCCCGGACTCATTTGAGCATCATTTCATGCATCGTCTGATATGACTTAACGTTGGAGGACATAAATAACAACAAAAAAAGAAGAAGAAGAAAATCCAAGAAGATGAAGCAACTGGTCCTTAATATGGATTTACAGGCCATTCTTCTTTGGCCATCTTTGATTGCTGTGGCATTGTACAGAATGTTGAATGTGTATAATGTCACATTGTTTAACTTGCTTTCAAAAGGTACTATTTGTTTTCTATGCTTGAATGCAAAGTTAAAGCAATGAAAGGAAAGTGTGATCATCCAAAAGCTTTTGGAGAAAGGTCACATCTAAATGGAATGAGACTCAGTTCATTCTATATAGAAAGGAAATTGAAGAACAGATATACTTTTACTCTTGCATGTACATGAAAATATGACAAAACCTAAAGCAATAGAGTGTGCAAATATCTGCTGTGTGTATCGAGATTCAACTGTATTGGAACACCACAGTGAAGCGAAAAATTATTAAATTTTAGATGAGTCGCGTTTTTTACACATCTGCTTCACTTTCGTACCTATTTTGAGGACATGTTTCGCAAATCTTCGCTTGCATCTACGGCTCTTGTGCGAGTGAGTCGCACAAGAGCCGTAGATGCAAGCGAAGATTTGCGAAACATGTCCTCAAAATAGGTACGAAAGTGAAGCAGATGTGTAAAAAACGCGACTCATCTAAAATTTAATAATCTGCTGTGTGATTTTTTTCAAAGGAATAAGTTATCATTGTACTCATCAATTTGGTGTCGCTCGAAGTCTGTTGATCCAATTGTCATGTCAGTGACATTCAATGCTGAGGTTATAACCCTTCAGTAGAATTTACTGCAAAATAATATTTAGTGATCCTTCGACATTTCTTTCCTAAAGGATATCTTAAGACAACAGAAGCTCTGTATGTGACTTGACTTCATGCACATCCTCTTAAAATTGAGGAGAAATTCTTCAATCCACAGCAGTTGAGTGTGTTATACCTGGAAATTTCCATGCATCCTACAATTCTCTGCCACATAAATATTCTTAGAATCCATTCAAAAGTGTTCATTGAAGTACACCAAAACAATATCAAACTGAAATTAGAAAATTATTGTTGCATACCGCATCAGTATTATGCTGCTTAAAGGTATGCGAGCAAGCAAGCCTGCATGTGTGTGTGTGTGTGCATCAAGAATATTTAAAATTATTCTGAATTATCAATTCTAAATTATTTATTAATTATTATATATAGTTAAATTATTAAAATTCTAAATTATTTAAGTTAATTAATAGAAATTAATCATTCCTTCACACTTACCAGGAAAACATAGGAGTCAGTTGGAAAATTTAATGTCAGGACGGCATGTTGGCCATGTTAGCTCAATGGGTAAGAGCCACTGGACAGAAAACAAGATCTGTGGTTCAAATCCCGGTCATGACATTGAATATTTTATTTTTGACTCTTATCTATTCAAAACCTTAGCATATCCACAGCTAATTTGAAGGAATGATTAATTTCCATCAATTAACTTAAATAATAAGAGGTTAGTGATGAAGCCTGTGACTCAAGTACTTACAATAGTAAGTCGCCACAAACGGTGTATCTGGTATATGAGAGTCCCTAGTGGTTTACTGGGAAAATATGAGTCAATTGGAGAATATACCTATTCTTGCCATAAATACTGTTACAAATTTTTGACACATACTGTACATCTGGTTTGGCATGTAAACAACTGCATGTGTGCACACCAACCTTGCACATTGTTAGCTTGTCTTTGAAAGAGGAAGTATTTAGCTCCAGGTTTCACCATGGAATGGGGTGATTATGAAAATCGTGTAGCCATCATTTTGTTGCATAAAGTTGGAAAATCTGCAAGTGACATTTTCAAGATGCTACAAAAGCTAAAAATCAGCCATGTGTTTGTGTATCACACCATTGAGTGATTCACTGCAACTGGGATTGTGAAGGATCGGCCGAGGGAGGATCGACCATGCAATGTCAGGACTCCAGCAGCACAAAAAGCAATGGCATCTTGTATTCGGAGAAATCCTGTGCGGAAGCAGGCTATCTTGTTCTGTGAAATGAACATTTCAAAGAGGACAATGTCCAGGCTTCTGTCAGAGGACCTTGGACTAAGGGCTTATCGCCGACATAAAGGACATTTATCTTGACACATGCCTAAAGAAGCTGAGGGTGCTTAAATGTGGACGTCTCCTACAGCATTACACTCAGAATGTTCAGTGGAACATCCTCTTCACCAATGAAAAAGTTTTCACTATTGAGGAGTCTTTTAGTGTGCAAAATGACAGGATTTATGCATCATCATCTCAGAAAGCCAATAATAAGGTTCCTAAAGTTCAGAGGGCCAATCATCCCTCCTCAATGATGGTGGGATGGGGGTGAGTTATTCTTATACCACCCAGTTACAGTTTTGTGAAAAGGGTGTTAAAACCAGTGCCAGAGTGTATGAAAGTACTGTTTGGAGCCTATTGTCAAGAACTTGAGTTGCACATTGTTTGAAAACCAACCATGGACTTTGCAGCAGGATTCTGCCCCTGCCTATAAGGCCAGGTCAATGCAAGCATGGCTTCAGCGTCTTGTCCCTGACTTCATTTCGCCTGAAGATTGGCCCAGTAGCAGTCCGGACCTGAATCCATTGGACTACCGACTGTGGCCACTGCTTGAGGGCATTGCCTGCAAGAGGAGATGCCCCACCATTGGAAGTTCAAAGCGTTCCTTGTTGTCAGCAGTGGCGGATTTCACCCTGGATGTCGTCTGTTCTGCCATAGACAAGTGGCCATAGACAAGTGGCCATAAAGACTCAGAGCCTGTATCCGTGCAAAAAGTGGCCATTTCGAAAAGTGAATGCTGCTATGTGTAATGAATACCTATAGGTACAAAATACTAAAATCCAGTTAAAATATTTTGCATGGTATTTGCATTTTTCACTTTTCAAGTTGTAACAGTATTTATGGCTAGACTAGGTAATGACAGGGTGGCATGTCGGCATGTGTTCGATGACAGGATGCTAGTTGCTGTTGAGTTTCAAGGCTTCTGCTTACTTTATTGAAATGTATGTGTATAAATTTCAAAAGCTTCGCATTGTAGCCAGTCGTGGTAGTGTGTGATGAATGAAGAATGTTCGTGTCCTGGAATTTAATGATGTGTTTGCCCTCAGCTTCAGTAGCGTGTTGGGCAACTGCAGACTTATTTGTTTGGTCCAAGTGGCAGTTTCTTTTGTGTTCAGCGAGTCTGGTGTTGGTGCTGCACTGTGCAGCTTCAATGTAAACCAAACCGCAGGAACAGCAAATATGGTATACACTGTGTCACTGCAGTATATGTTCGATACGGTCGGTGACATTCTTGAAGTTTGGCAGTTTGTCTGCTTTTTTGCGAAACAGGTTTTGGTGTGGCAGGACGGCATGCTCTTTTGACTTCTTGAATTGAATAGCCATTAGATAACAAGGCTTGTTCCAAGTGACAGAGTTCTGTTCGCAATAACTGTGGCTCGCAAATGCTTGAAGCATGATTTACTAGTGTCTTAATCATGGCTCAGTTTTGTTTGGGATGATGATTTGAGGCTTTATTCAAATAATGAGTGGGCTTATGGTAGACAGTGTGCCCAAGTGTGCCGTTAGCTTTCTTGCTGACCAGGACATCCAGAAAAGTATTTGTCCATCTGTCTCTTCCTCCATGGTGAATTGTATTGGGGATTGATGCTGTTCAGATGTAGCAGGAAATCTTGGAGGGCTTCTTTTCTGTGGGCCCATATGACAAAGGTGTCATCCACATAGTTGAGCTATGATGATGTGTATAAGGGCGCTCATTAAAAATTAGGACATGTTTCAAGGACCATAGGTCCCCATCATCAGCTGATGTTTGACCTGAAGAACTAGTCAAACATCAGCTAATGATGGGGACGCGTGGTCCTTAAAACATGTCCTAATTTTTAATGTAAGTGAAGCTAAAGTGTTTTTATAGTTTGACAAGTGGTTTAAAAAAAAAGGATTTTTAACAAAAATGTTCCTGATTTTGTAAAAGGATGTGAGTGAAGTTAAGAGTTTTAAAAGGTATGACTCAATTTTAGGCTTTATACATGTTGATTTCTTATGTGATATTTGGAGGAACTTTGTAACAATTATGTCGAAATTAATTCAATATTTGTGGTCAGTTTTGTCACATTACATCACTTACATGTTAATTTTTGAGGCACTAGTTTTGGGAGCTGTTGCTTCCATTTTCAACCTTGAAGATCTCACTATTGTTTCCTGCAGCCTTCTCTCGATGGTGGACCTGTGAACATTTTAATCAAATTATCAGCAGGTGGTAATGTTCTTTACTCTGGTTTTTAGGTTTACTTTAGTCTGCTTTATGTAGAATTTTTTACAATGCTTACAATTTATTTGTTATATTCCAAATCTATTCATTGGTAAAATTCCATCCTTTGTTTTTGAATTTAACAATTTTAACAATTGTATTCTTTAAAGATATTTTTAATTTATTAAATATTTTTTAGTGGTGGTTGAATATGCTGTTACTTTCTTTTTCTGTGAAGAATTTCTCTAGCTTAGCTTTTTTTAATTTTCTTAAATACCAGATGTTTGTTTTATCCATTTTCTTCTGCTATGTGAAATATGGCATTTTGTTCTTTGTAGTATTCTACTTTGTCCATGCGTATGTTGACTAGCCTATGTATAAGACTATTATTGCATGTGTATGTGTAACCGGGCTATAACTACGGTTATTTTATGTAATTTTCTGACTTTTTGCTTCCTGTAGATTAAAAGGTTTATTTTGGTCATTCCTGATGATATTTAAGCCCAAGAAATAGTTTTCCATTGACTTCATTTTCTATGGTGAATTTGATAGTTTTTTCCCTGCAGATTGAGTCTAATATGTATTTGAAACTATTGCAAAGAAGTCAATATATCAGTACCAGACCTTGAAGATCCATCTATTTAAAAAGGTGAAAGTGGATTGCTTACAGATAATCCTTATTTCTGTCTGAGGTATTTACCATTAAAGCTGAAGAAGTTTTGTAAGATATATTCTACTGGTTCCATTTCTATTGTAATTAGTCATTTTCGTAACAGTGTCTGTAGCTTTTCTGTTGATGTGCTTGGGAGTAATGATGTGACATCAAAGGAAACTAGTTTTGTCTTTGTGTCTTTAATTTTTTCTGCTAAGTCTAAATATATATATATTTTTTAATTTGCAGTTTTAAACCTGGGAAACATTTGGCATTTGGCCAAATTATATGTGGAGTACATTTTTGCTACTAGTAATAGGTCCCATGGCTTCTCCTGTTTGTGTATCTTTGGTTACCCAAAAATTCTTGGTAATGTTGAATTATCCATTTAAATTTTGTATAATTTATTTTCTATTGATTAATTTACTTCCTTTTAAAGTTTTATTTGTAAACACTAGCAATATATATAGAGCATTGAGTACTAGTTCGACTCAAAATTATATTAATTTTATTTGTGAATTCATTGCAATAATTTAATGGTTTGATTTCCACTTATATGGAATTATCATTCTGTAATAAGTATTCCCCCCCCTCCTACCCCAAAAATTACTGGTTTATTCCTCTTAGCTGCTTTAGTGAATATAACTGGTGATCTTTTGATGTGGTTATGACAGTTGTTTTGGTCTATTATTTTGGGGCATTTATTTTTCACTATGTTTTTATTTTCTTGATTTAACATTTGTGTAGCAGTTTTGATGTCTGCTACGTAGTCTTCTACTTAGTTGGAGATTTCTGTTTAGTAATCAGGCACCTTTCTGCTGAACTTTTAAAACAATCCTTTAGGAGGTGAGAAAGATTTGTACACTTTAAAAAAAAAGCCCTTTTTGAGGATGGAATCTTCACTTAAACTATATTACATGACAGCATACCTAATCATACTGTATAAAATTAACGCTATAAATAAAATGTCATCAAACGGCAGTCCGGCATGGATTTTTTTCAGCAACATCCAGAAAAGTGGAACTCCTTGTTCAATGAATTGCATTAAACCTTAGCGCCGAAAACATAACCTCAGCCACAATATCACTAAGAACCTACAAAGCTTTTTTAATGTGTTACCTTTTTGTTATATTTATTTTGTTGAGTATCCAAGTCATAAACATAATTATTTGTGATACATGTTTTAAAGTAATACATATGTATTTTAATTAAGTAAGAGAGTTTACGATATTTAGTTTAAAAAAAAAAAGCTATTCAAGATATCTAGAAGAGACAATAACTCAATTTAAAATAGAGAAAAAAGAATATCTGAAGAACCTTTTAACAAGGTCATATCTTCAATTGTGCACAAATGTTGTACGCTTCAACTGATGGTGTGTATTGTTTTATTTAGTGACTTGATGGATAAACAAATTCTGCAGTCTACACGTTCAGTTCAGGATACATCCAAATATGCAGTAGCTGTGTTACATGACAATGAGCTACACATAACTCCACTTCAGGGGATTATACACTTGAGACCGAGTTTCTCATATTTGGACAAATCAGACAAACGTGCCAAAGAAGAAGCTAAGGAGCATGGTGAAGGTAGGATATTTTCTTTGTCTTTGATACAATGTGCATGATATATTTGGTCTTCATTCTATGCACTTTCCCATTTATTCACTTTTCCAATCTTTCTCTCCAGATGTGTCTCATGTTACATTTCCAGTAACCTTTTGTTCTTAAGGCAGCTGATAAATTTTTCAATCTATTTATTTTGTAACAATATATTTTAGTTAGAACTTTTTATATGAATATCCAGTTGGAAATTCTTGTTTTCTGATCTGACTGTTAGTGGGCCATGTAATGACAATATATAAAATATATGTGTAATTTTGTGATTGGCCGTAGTAATAACTGTATTACGTATTGTGATGACATAGCAGTAAATTGGCCAATCACAAAATTAATAGAGGAGTAATGATAGTTATGGAAAATCAATAATCTTCAGATAGATATATATTCTGTAATCTTGTTTCATGACAATGGAAAAATGTTGCGTTGAATATAAAAGTTCTGTAACAGAAAATGAATAATCGTCAAAAAAGAGTTATTCGGTATTCGTAATAGTGATGAGTGGACGTGCAAAAGTGAGGAATTTTAAGTAATTAACAGAAATTATATTATAATTGAAAATCAGGTTTTATCAATGTGTTGGAGGTAACCTACAGTGATTGATTAAGAAAGAAAGTTCGAGTAAAATGTAATCCAGATTACACAATTAAATAATATATTACGAAATCAGAGTGATATAAAATTTTATTTCTGTCACTAAAAATCCACACCTGAAAATAGATCTCATGACTCTTATTTAATCAAATTCAATTCAGAGAATACAATTAGTGACCTGAAGAAACTGAGCCGCACAAACTGACGTCATGGGAAAGAATTGTGCTTGCAGCGAAGAAATTCCACTACATATTTCGCCCGAACATGTGGCTGATTAAGCTGGAGAAACAATTCAACCTAATATTGCCACAATTTTTGGAAACAGCAAGTGGACGAAATTTGACTTAATGTATTAAAAGTATACAACTACCACCATTCTGAAACAATGTGTGACACATGCACTACCCAAGACATAATTAGAAGAAATATAATACTGTATTTCTTGGACAGTTATCCGGTGTTCATTTATACGGATTATGTCCAAGTTAAGATTTTCAATATTATTTTCAAAAACTGAAAATTTATTTCTAAGGCTTAGAACATTAATATGCAAAGGATTAAAATTATTACTGTCGTCATTGGTGCTTGAATTTGAAAATTTCACATGATTTATTTTTGTGAGGGGAGAGCTGACCTTTTTTGACGTATGAATAGAAAACGAATAGTGAGATTACATGGCCTCCATTAACTATCCTTGTAAATAAAGTCAACACCCAGTTTAAAACTACTGTTTAAACCTTAAGATTCAAGTTTTTCCACAGTTATATTAATAGTAGAGAAAGCTTCCTTTAGGAAGACTAACTTAAAACTTCACTTATCTTATAAGGAATGGTACGTTAACTTTAAAGAGAGTCGATTAAAGACACTAGACAACACTTACTTTTAAATTTTTCCGGAACTAGTTTCAGAGGCTTTGCCTCTATCATCGGCCGGCTCTCGACTGATTCTCGTTGGTGTAGCTGACGATACCTTGTCACAAGTTTCCTCTGGTGGCGGCTCAAGGAACTTGCTGAACAAATCCTTCTGGGGGATGTCGAAATTGAATACTTTGTTCCTATTTTTTGAAATGAAGATTTGTTCCCATGTGGATAGTTCTTGTTTTCCTGATGTATGTTTCAGTAGTTTTGGTTCTGGATTTATGTTGTGGTTTTTTTCCCAAAAATGTGTGGCAACTGCTGATTTTTCTAATTGTTTATATTTTATGTTTCTAAAGTGTTCCTTTGCTCTTGTTTCTAAATTTCTTTTTGTTTTTCCAATATAAATTTGACTACAGTCATTGCATTCAATTTGATATATACCAGATTTTTTGTTTGATGGAATGGCATCTTTGATGTTTGAGCAAATTAGGTTTTTTAAGGAGAAATGGTTGACTGGTGCTAGTTGAATATTTTGTTTTTTGAAGACTTTTTTGAATTTATCATAGGCCCATGGATGGTAAGTGAATTTTTTGAAAATCATATTAGTTTCTGTAGATGAGAGAGTTGTGGTTTCCTTTAGTAGCTTCTTCTTTTTTGCTAAGCTCACTTTTTTGCCCACTAATGATTTGGGAAAGTTATTTTTTTGTGCTATTTCAATTATTTTGTTGTATTCTGTTTTGTATTCTTCTGCTGTGAGAGGGATGTTTACCAGTCTGTGTGCTAAACTATTGAAGATTGCCTGTTTGTGGGATCTTGGATTGTAGCCATTAGCTTTTATGTAGTTGTCTGTCTGTGTTGGTTTTCTGTAAATGCCAAAGTTTAGTCTGTTTTTATTCCTCATTATTTTTAGATCCAAAAATGGTAAATACTCGTCTTTTTCTATTTCTACAGTGAATTTGATGCTTTTTTCTTGGATATTTAAAAGTTTTAGTGCATCACTGATGTGTTTTTTTTTGGTACTATTGCAAAGATGTCATCTACATATCGTTGCCAGAGTTTGAACATCCAAGGGAAACCTTTGTTGATCCTTATTTCTAATGCACTCATGTACAGATCGGCCAGGAAGGGTGATAGTGGGTTGCCCATTGCTAACCCTGAAGTTTGGTGATAATATTTTGTTTGAAACTGGAAGAAATTTTGTTCTATGCATAATTTGGTTAGTTCAGCAGTTGCCACACATTTTTGGGAAAAAAACCACAACATAAATCCAGAACCAAAACTACTGAAACATACATCAGGAAAACAAGAACTATCCACATGGGAACAAATCTTCATTTCAAAAAATAGGAACAAAGTATTCAATTTCGACATCCCCCAGAAGGATTTGTTCAGCAAGTTCCTTGAGCCGCCACCAGAGGAAACTTGTGACAAGGTATCGTCAGCTACACCAACGAGAATCAGTCGAGAGCCGGCCGATGATAGAGGCAAAGCCTCTGAAACTAGTTCCGGAAAAATTTAAAAGTAAGTGTTGTCTAGTGTCTTTAATCGACTCTCTTTAAAGTTAATTTATATAACAACACTGTTTTCAACACTTCCAAGAAAGTAATGGTACTTTTCTTATAAATTGTCCGGGATCGCAATTTCATGTAAAACTTTTACACTTCCTCAGCCGGGAACAAAGCTGTCGCCATCGTTACGAATGCTAGATGTTAATATGTTCTTATTAGTACTATCAAAATCTGAAAATAAAATAAATTTAAAAACAGAATCGATTGCCGGTATTTCAAAATTCATAACACGATGTTTGCTTTTTAAAATAAATATATTTTCCCAAATCATTAAATCTATCAGACCATTTAATTGTTTTAATAATTTAGATTTATCAGTCTGTTTATACTTAATGTTACGAGAATGTTCTTTCATTCTGGTTTCTAAATTATGTTTTGTCTTTCCAATATAAACTTTATCACAATTGATACAATTAAACTGATAAATACCAGATTTTTTATTATTAGGAATTTTATTTTTTTAGAGAAATGCAATAAATCTTTAATACTAAATTTATTTTGAGGAACTAAAGTTATACCAAACTCTTTAAAAAAAAAAATTTGAAAATGTTTATTAACCCAAGGAAGGTAAGTAAACTTTTTTAAAATTATAATCGTTTTTTTTTTTTTTTTTTTTTTTTTTTTTTTTTTTTTTTTTTTTTTTTAAAGGATAGAAATATCATTAACAGCACAGATCTATACAGCTTGATTATCAAGTTAAGTAGTTACGTTTCTTTGACCCACTTAATTTTTCTATACTCACACCATCTTCTGACCTGGCATTTAATTTACTGAAAACAGTCTTTGTTCAGTGAAGCAAATATTGGTAGTGTTTTGTCTTTGTTGATATTTGTGTTATATCCAATTATACCTTTTGTGGTTATAACATTTCTTAAAATATCCTAATGATGAGAGAGATGTACCTCCAAAACATTGATTTCTAATCGTTTTTTCACCTATCTTGTTTCCCAAGAAGATCTTGAAAATATTCGTCGCCAGGAAAGCTTCAGGTTGTATTTTGCATATTGTCGTTTATGCTATACTGTTTCTTTAATAAGACTTGCCTTAGTAGTTCCCAAATTAAATATGTTGTTGTTATTGTTGTTGTTGTTGTTGTTTTCAAATGCTAGGCTTTGCCAATGAAGCCATTAGCTCTCTAGCTGTCCAATATTTCTGTGTAGTGGGTCTAGCAAGTAGGGCTTCACAGGTTAGAAGATGTTCTTCAGTCATTTCCTCTTCTTTGTTGCACAGAGGACAATTTGGGCTTGTATAAATTCCTATTTTGTGTAAGTGTTTGGTCAAATAATCATGTTCCGTAAGTAGTCTAAAATTTGCTACTGCAGCGTTATGTGGGATTTCTGGAATAATTTCTGGATGTTTAATAAAAATATTTCATTTTTTTATCTTTGGCTTTGTTAGATATTGATGGGTTTTGTTTGTTTTTATATTTGTTTTTAATTAATATTTTTATGGATGTAAAGGGTACGTTTTTACTTTTGTTCTGAATTAAATTTGCTCCTTATTTGGCAAGAAAATCATTTGATTCATTTCCAGCAATTCCACAGTGTGCAGGTATCCACTGTAATATAATTCTTTTCTGTAGTTTTTAAAGTTGTTGGATCATTTTGCGACATTCTTTCATTTGGATTGACCTCATTTTATATGAACTTGTTGCACATAATACTGCTTTAGAATCAGAAAGTATGACAGCATTTTTTAATTTATCTATTCTATATAGAAGGTGTTGGAGTGAAATATGAATAGCCGTTACTTCTGCATCAAAATTTGTTGTGTGGTATCCTGCTGGTTGATAGAATGAAAACAGTGCACACTTAATTCCTGCTCCTGAGTTATTGTCCATGTTAGATCCATCTGTGTAGATATGTAACCATTCTTCAGGTGGGTATCTATTGTTCACAGTTTCTAATGCTAGTGATTTTTGTACAGGTTTGGAAGTTTCAAATTTTGTAACTATTTGTTCTAAATCTAATTGTATATTAATTGGTTCAAAAGTCAGTGGGTTTTCTTTGATTAAAATGTTTTCTTTAGAATTAGGAAGATTCAGATGTTTTTAATTCCATATCTTTGTGTAGAAACTTGTTTGTGTTTTCATCTTGATTGATTGTAGTAATCTTTTCTCCCATTTTGTTGTTTTTGACCACAACATTTTTTCATGTTGTATTTATTTATTTTATTTATTGTTATTTGAAAAGGTTCCCAGAGCCATAGCTCATGCTAGGGAACAGTACAAAAATATATAAAATGATGGCAAACAGCCCTTAACAATACTTATATTACATTTTCATAGTAGGAATGAATTACCATACAAGAATAACATATATGAAACATACAAAGATACAAACATTCACTATAACTCAAGAATTAATAGTAACAAAGAACTTTACAGAAAAAAAAGCTACATATTCTATGGGACATTAAGCCATATTAATTTTTAACCAGTTCAGCTTTCAAACCAGCTATAAATGTGTAACACTTTATCAGCTATCAATATATGCCTTCAGTAAATTTTCAGCAACTTTCCTTTTAAAACCTTTTATGTTCCTGGAGCCTTTCAGTTCCAGTGGCAGCGCATTATATAAGTTGATAACGAGTGAAGTTAAGCTGTTCGGCGATAAGTAGAAGTGTTCACTGTTGGTTTTGTTAAGTTTCCTTTATTTCTTGTATTATATATATGTGAGGAGCTTTCAAATGTTGGATTGGACTTTAGAAGATTATTTTTTATTTTGTGGAGATTTATTATCAAGGACAACTCTATGTTTACTTGTAATGGTAAAATGTTAGTTACATGGTAGTGTTTTTGTGTTTGTTCTAAAGGGCAGATTGTAGATTATTTTCAAGGCACGGTTTTGAAGTACTTTGAGGTCATGAATTAAATATTTAACAGAGTTACCCCATAAGATGTTTAAGTAATCCAAATGAGATTGAATTAAAGCATGGTAGATACTTCGTAAATGATTTGCACTGAATCCTTTGAATTTCAGCCTGTGAAGTGAGTGAGTGAGTGTGTGGTGTTTTAGGGCCCGTCGACAACAAGGTCATTTGGGCCCGCAGCCTGTGAATTACAGCTAACAGAGGAAGAATCTTATTTTTTACATGCATGATATGGTCCTTCCATGTAAGGGTGCTGTCTAGAATCAAACCTAGATATGTGATTTTTGTTACTCTTTCAATCACTGCATTATCAACATGTATCTTGTTGTGTGTTTGGAGGAATTTAGTAACAGTGACGTCAAAATTAATATAAAAATTATTTGTGGTTGGTTTATTGACACTCGTCACTTACTTTTTCATATATTTATGAGAGACTAGTTTCAAAGGCCCTGGCCTCCATTTTCAATCTCTTCCCAACTTGGGAAGAGATTGAAAATGGAGGCCAGGGCCTTTGAAACTAGTCTCTCATAAATATATGAAAAAGTAAGTGACGAGTGTCAATAAACCAACCACAAATAATTTTTATATGTATCTTGTTATTTACTACTGGTATGTACAATCTTTTATGAAATAACATATATTTTGTTCTAGACGTTCTCGGGCTTCGAGCCAGGTAAGCAAATGTTGAGACATCGACGTTTCGGGAGCATACATCTCTCCCATCTTCATATATATTTTGTTTTACAGACATTTAATGTTAACTTATTGCCCTTAAACCAGCTATTCAATGCATTCAGGTCTTGCTGTATGTCATTTATCAGCTGGTGCTCAGAGTTATTTATATATAACAAACATATATCATCAGCAAACATAGTCAATTTACCTTTTAGTCTTAAACATCCTATGTCATTTATAAAAATTACGAATAATATATGATCTAATACAGAACCTTGTGGAACACCATGATGAATTGTTGATAGAGAACTGGAAATGTTGTTCATATTTACAAATTGTTTCCTATTACTGAGATAATTCTGAAACCAGTTGAGAGGAAGTCCTCTTACACCAGCATACTCAAGTTTCTTTAGTAATAAAGTATGATCTACAGTGTCAAAAGCCTTTTTTAGGTCAATAAATAAACCAGCAGCTAAACGATTTCTATCCAGAGCTCTTTGAATAGGTACGATAATATCTCCGTGGCAGCAAGAGTACTAGATTTGTTAATAAATCCATAGTGATGATTGTGAAAAAAGTTGTGTTTTTCTAGATGCTGTAATAACCTAACTTTTACTTCTTTTTCCAGAATTTTGGCAAATACAGGAATAATACTTATTGGTCTGTAATTATCCATAATTACTCTATCACCTGTCTTATAAATTGGGACAACTCTTGTGATTTTACAACCATCAGGTACTGAACCTGAACTAAGTGATAAATTAATAAAGGTTACAATGTGTGGAACCAAACTGTACTTGCACTTTATTAACAATTCATTTGATAAAATATTATCTGTTTTATTACCTTTGTTTTTTATTGTTGCTATAATTTTTAGAACCTCATTATTATCTGTTGGATATAGAAAAAGACTATTTGGTACTGAACTATAAGGTGGTGGAGTATATTGTGTAGTTATACATATCTTCACTAACTGATCAGCTATATTTACAAAGTATTGGTTAAAACACATATTTCTAACTGATTTACTATTTTTTGATTACCTACCATTATTGTTTCTATTTGATTGCAATGTACTGGGGTTTTATTTCTTAAGATTCCATTTATTTTCATCCATACCTTTTTTGGATCATAGGAGCTATTCAGTTTATTTGAGTAATATGCTTCTTGGAGTTCCCTTTTCATTTTAGTTACTTCATTTGCACACTTTTTATACAGTTCAATTGCTATCGGAGAGGGAAATTTGCATTTTGTTTTGCTATACAGTAAGTTTTCTTTTTAATTAGAGTCAAAAAGTTACTATTAACCCATGGTTTATGTGTCAGTTTATTTGATACAACCTTTCTGCACCTGTAGGAGCAGACTGAAACCCCTTCCTTTATAAATTGCAATAATGAGTTATAATATTCATTAGGGTCATTTGTGACACAGTTAAATCCTGCATCTTGTATAAATAAGGAAAGTCTATTATGATTTATAGTGTTAAATTCTTGAATTGACATTCTGGTATTGATATACTTATCATGAAGGACCTTGCAAAGATGTTCTTTTATTCCGTTGTTTAAGGACTATGATACAATGAAGCACAAAATTAATACAATTTTGAGTCGAACTAATACTCAATGCTCCATTTATTGCTAGTATTTACCTAGAATGCGTTTCGTTAGGATCTTCCTAACGTCATCAGCTGTTGTCGACGAAATGCGTTCTAGGTAAATACTAGCAATAAATGGAGCATTGAGTATTAGTTTGACTCAAAATTGTATTAATGTTCTTTTATGTCGATTATAAATATGTTATGGTCACTGATATCATGCATTATGTTAGATATAGATATTGGGGTATCATTGTTATTGATAATTACATGGTCAATATAGTGTAGCAGAGGTATTGCCTATTCTTGTTGGGTATATTTTATTACCTTGTACAAAATTGAAACTTGTAATTAGTGTATTATAGTTTTCAAGATTTTTACTCTGAGTGAGGTAATTAATATTAACATCGCCTAGGATCATGGCTGATTTTGCAAGCTTCCTACACAGTACAGTTTCCATATCAGTGAGAAAGTTGACAGTATTTTGATCATTAGGATTATAAACTGCAATGATATCAAGTGTTATTAAATCCCTTTTCAGGTTTATGTGCAGGAAACTGTGGACACTGTTTACTATGTTTTGTACCGACGTTTTCCATACATCTCTAATATACACTGAAATTCCACCTCCTGTCATTTTCCTTATAATATGATGTGCATAAAAATTTTTTATATTAAAAAAGTTAATTATGTTTTCCCTGAGCCAGTTTTCTGCTATAACAATCACATCTACTTTAGTTATTGTTGCCACAAGAAGCTCAATATCATCTAATTTGTTTACAATAGACCTAGCATTCAGGTAAACAATTCTTACCTTTGGGCTCGGTTGAGATCTTGTAATGTTTAAATAATCATATACAGAATCATATTTGAACTCGCTTATAATGTTATCACAATCACACATGAAAGGTACAAATATTGCACTTCATCACAAAGTAGAAACATAAGACACTGAAGTTCACTGAGCTTCTCTTGCTTCGTTCTGCACTGCTGCTGTGGTGTTTGTATTATTTGAGGTTATCTTCTTTTCATATGCCAGAAAGTGATTCTTCCCCATGACCCTTTTTGAAGGTCCAAACTGTTTTTCTCGTATGAAGATTTTGCCATCCCTGGTCCACACTCCTACTATCTTCCCTTCTCTCCTTAAATCCCTTGTTCTTTTTGCTATGCCATCATTGAGAGCCGTCAGGTGATCATTGACAAAAATTAGTTGAGGGGGTCCAGGTAAGCCCATATCTTCAGTGGAGGCCCAAATGACCTTGTTGTCGACGGGCCCTAAAACACCACACACTCACTCTTCAGTGGATACTCGTCTTTTTGTTATTCTGGCTTGGACTATTTCTTCTTTCTTCCAGTGGCACGTAAAGCGAACCAGTATAGGTGGATTCCTTAGATTGGTACTTACTTCATGTTTTCTGGAGGGAAGTCTATGCGCTGCATCGATGTCATTGTACGTCAAATGGACATCTAAGGCATTTGCAAATTGTATAACAGTATCAAATACATCTTCCCTTTCCACTTGTGGTATGCCACTGATAATTAGGTTATTCTTTCGCTGATATTGTTTTACATCCTCGATGTCATTTTCCATCACATCTTAGTATCATAGATCGATCTTATGGTTTGCTCCATCTTGATGTTTAATTCACTAATTTTGAGTTTCAACGCTTCAAAGCACTCATTCATGAATGAAGCTGCTTTCTTCACTTCATTTTCTTTTCTTAATTCTGCACCGTGAACTCTATTTTAGTTGTTAGCTCCGCTATTGATGACTGCAGTATTTGTAGGTTAGGTTGTGGTAAGCAGTTCTCTTTCTCACACATCCAATTTGCGTCGCCATTCCCTGATAGTTCTTTATATTTTTCTTTTGAAACTTTTACACATGTAGCATGGAACCATCTCATGCACTCCCCATTACACTCCATTCTCATTTGCGAACTTTTTACTTGTTTTCCACATGGAGCACAAATTTTAGCACCTGTTGCTGCTGCCATCTTGCTGCCATCTGTATTAGTGCCTGCTCCTCTAAAGTTAGATGTATTGGATAGTTCTGAGTTAAGGCTTGCATTGCCGTGATTGGAGTTGATTTTGCTGCACCAGTTATTAGTCGCAGGGCCTGATTTTGGCATACTTCTAGGTGATATATGTTAGAACTGTTTGCTGTAATTATAAAGAAGTATTATAAAGAAGTATGATGAATGTTTTGTATGTGGTGTTCAGTGTCTCCCGATTACTGCTCCACTTGACTCCAGCTAATCTTTTCAAAATTGAATTTTGTTTTTTTGTTGAGTTGTTTACTACTGCTTCAATATGATGTCTCCAAGATAATTTTGAATCAAAAATTGTTCTTAAGTATTTTGTTTCATATGCTTGTTTCAGGTTTGTTTTCTTGAACTGCAGATTAAGTTTAGGATTTTTCTTTTTTAAGCTAAATATTTGGAATGTTGTTTTATCAGTATTTATTTTCATCAAATTGTTGTCAGTCCACTTTTCCAATAGTATCAAAGCCTTTTCCATTGAAGTTTTGGATTTCTCTATTTGTGGGGAAGATGTCCACATGATCATGTCATCCAGATAAGTTAAAAGTATCAAAAATTAAGCCACTTTATAAAAAAGGGGAAAAGAATAAAAGAGAAAATTACAGACCAATATCAATCGTATCATCATTTTCTAAAATATTTGAAAAATTGGTTCATAATAGAATGATATCATTCATCTCAAAATACAATATTCTTTCAGAGGCCCAAAATGGATTTAGAAAAAACATATCTATCATAACAGCCATGGACAGTTTAATAAATAAAATTCAAGAAGCTATTGATAAAAAATTAGTAGTTGTGAGTTTATTTTTAGACTTAACGAAAGCATACAATGTTTTAGATCATGTTTTAGATCAGAAAATCAAATAAACATGGTTTTAGGGGTATTATGAATAATCCTATTTAAGCGATAGAAAACAGTTTGTAGAACTTCAGTTTGAAAATAAAGGAAAATTAAATACAGTTCAGTCCAAAGTGAGAGAAGTTAGGCGAGGAGTTCCACAAGGATCAGTCCTGGACCCCTTGTTATTTTCGTTGAACATAAATGATTTGCCAACTGCCATTAATTCCACAGATATTATTTTATTTGCAGATGACACTAACATCCTAATAAAAGGAAACAATCAAGAAAGTGTACAGACCAAACTCAATGATACTCTATGTAAACTGCACACATGGTTTCAGACGAATGAACTAATTATAAATAAGGAAAAGACTTGATGTGTGTTTGGAGGAATTTAGTAACAGTGACGTCAAAATTAATATAAAAATTATTTGTGGTTGGTTTATTGACACTCGTCACTTACTTTTTCATATATTTATGAGAGACTAGTTTCAAAGGCCCTGGCCTCCATTTTCAATCTCTTCCCAACTGTTGTTGGGAAGAGATTGAAAATGGAGGCCAGGGCCTTTGAAACTAGTCTCTCATAAATATATGAAAAAGTAAGTGACGAGTGTCAATAAACCAACCACAAATAATTTTTATATTAAGGAAAAGACTATTGCCATTTCATTCCATACTTGCCAAAATAGAAATGTGGTCAAACCTCCAATAGTATTTGATAAAACAGCCATTAGCTACTGGACGTGCCGTGGCTCAGTGGTTAGACCGCTTGGCTCTCACCAAGGCGGCCCGGGTTCGATCCCAGGTGACCGCAAAGTGAGATTGAGGTGGACAACGCGGCGCTGGTGCAGGTTTTCTCTGGGATCTATGGTTTCCCCCGCCATCTCATTCCACCGGTGGTCCATCTTCATCTCATGTATCATCGGTGTCACCGCCTGCGGTGCCGTATGTAGTAAAAGCGGGCGTTAAACACTACACATATAGCCATTAGCTACAATAATGAAACAAAATGTTTGGGATTACATATGAATGAGAACATGAAATGGACCACACATATTCAACATTTAATAAATAAACTGAGTTCCATTTGTTATTTGCTTAAACAGTTGAAAAGCTTAATAAATTTAGCAGCATTGAGAAATATATATTATGGTTACTTTCACAGTTATTTACAATATGGGATAGTGTTCTGGAGGGAAAAGGCAGACAGAGTCTTTAAACTTCAAAAAAGAGCGATAAGGATACTAAGTGGGGTGGATAACAGAACATCTTGCAGGCCATTATTCAAAAAACATCAAATATTACCTCTAGCATGTATGTATAGTTTGGAATTAGTGATCCATGTAAAACAAAATAAACTACAAATGCAAAATTACAAAAATGCTGATATTCACAAATACAATACACGTCAGAAAGATGACTTTCACATTCAAAGTTGTAGAACGGAAATCTTCAGGTCTAGTGCTGTCAATAAAGGTATAAGATTATACAACAGGCTACCAGAAAATATTAAACAAATGAAGAGCCTTATACATTTTAAAAAGGGAGTAAAACTCTTTTTTACTGCAACATTCATTTTATTCTGTAAATGAGTTTATAAATGTGTGTTTGTGGGTGTGGGTGTGGGGTGTGGTTGAGTGTGTGTGTTTAATGCTCAGAATGTGATAATAAAATCATTTTTCTTCTTGCTTCCCAATATTTGGAGACTAGATCTTGATTTTGGAGAGTTTCACATAGATGATCGATGTTCATTAAATCGTCTTTACCACATAAACAGCACTGTGGAGAAGTTGTTAATCCAACCTTGAATAAATGTCCATTCAAACAATTGTGGCCTGTAATTAATCTGAACATTGCTACTGAAGATTTTCGAGGTAGTTTTGGAATTGTCTTTAGTTTGTTTTGGAGATCTTTCCAATTAAGTTTTTCAGAGGAAACTAGATAGTTGTTATATAGTTTTGTGAAGATGTTTTTGATTAATCTTTTAACTGTTTCATAGGGGATATTTTGTTTCGTTGTTTGAGATATTTTGGAACCCTTCTTGGCCAACATATCTGCTTGCTCATTGCCAGAAATTCCACAGTGAGATGGTATCCATTGGAAAACTATACGTATATTTATATTTTGAAGATGTTTAATCATATTATGAATTTCATTTATCTTTTCTGTTTTTGGGCTGTCATTTGAAATAATCTGAATAGCTGCTTTAGAATCTGTTAAGAAAACTATGTTGGAACGCTTATTTGTCCAGGTAAATAGATTTTGTAAGGAAGTATAAATTGCATCAATTTCTCTACCAAAATTGTTATGTAAATTCCAACATGCTTATAGAAAGAAAATAATTTACAGGTAGCTCCTGCTCCATCTTCTTGGTTGTAAAGAGAGCCATCTGTATAGATGTGTGTCCATTTGTCAACTGGATATCTTACATTCATGGTTTCAAGGGCATATGCTTTAGCTTCTGTAGATGAGTATTCCTTCTTTTTAAAATCTGCAAGTAAATCTAGGTAGTATATTAATTCAATGATGTTCAGTGAGTTATTAAGAGACATGAAAGGTTCTATTTTGGATGGGTTATTTAGTTTATTTCTTAGTTGTTGAACTTTCTGTATGAAGCCTAATTGAGTTTTCAAACTGAAGGTGGATGTGTGTTGTTTTACCCATTTATTATTCTCTGGAATTCTTAAGAGCTTTTCATATTGTGACTTTGTGGGTTCGTGAAATGAAAAGTCCAATTGCACCACTCAAAAAATGTTCTTTATTTCCACCGACTTACAGTTGAACACTTGCCAATTACACAAAATTACGTAATGCACACAATTACAATTCACCAGTTCATCCGTTAAAGTTCCACTTGCACTCGCGATTACGTAAATTCCTCCGACGTACGTACGCAGTCCATCCCCTCACTGGGCGCCCCTCACAGCTGCTCGCCAAGAACTGACTTTCCTCCAGCCTGACGTGTTGCTTATATAGGGTCAGCTGGCCAATCTAGAAGGTTCTGGATTAGATGAAATATCCCGTAAGTTCGAGAACTCAGGTGGAGCGAAAAGAGACGACACAGTGATGTTTTTCCAGCCAACCCTCGTTACCGCTATAAGACATGACTGGGCGTGGCGAACGCCTACCGTCTCCTGCTGCTGCCGGTCGGTTCTATAGGAAGTTCCGACGTTCAGGTGACACTGCTCCCTCTTCAAAGCTCGTCGTCCCGAACAGCACCATCGTAGCGTGCCAGGCGATCCAGGTGTACCACCAACATCTTCCCTCGGGGAACCTTCTGGATGCGGTAGACCACGTCGTTAATCCTCTTCACCACCCGGTACGGTCCTTGCCATGGCTGCTGGAGCTTCGGGCAGCGTCCCTTGGTCCGGGTAGGACGGTACAACCAGACCAGGTCACCTTGCTGGAACCCTTGGCTGTTGGCTTGCCTGTCATACCTGGTCTTCATGCGGTCGCTCGCCTTCTGGATGTTCTGGCGAGCCATCTTGTGCATGTCGTGGAGATGGTACACCAAGTTCTCCACATACTCGGTCGCTGGCTGTTTCGCTTCCGGAGGGCTTCCAAAAGCTAGGTCACAAGGGAGGCGTAACTCTCGGCCAAACATTAAGCTGGCCGGCATCATTCCAGTTGTGTCGTGTGTAGACGAGCGGTAGGCCAGCAAGAACAGTTGCACCTTGACGTCCCAGTCTCGCTGGTGGCTGGCCACGACCTTCCTCAGGTGTTCCTCTAAGGTCTTGATGTATCTTTCGACCATGCCATCCGACTGGGGATGTAGAGGCGTCGTGCGGGTCTTGTTCACCCCAAGCCTTTGTAGTGCCTCCTTCATTAGGTTGGACTCAAAGTTGGTACCCTGGTCACTTTGTAGCTCTAACGGCACCCCAAATCGATAGAACACTTGCTCCACGAGGCAGTCTGTGATTGTCCTTGCCTCTTGGTTTGGGATGGCATACACCTCCGGCCACTTGGTGAAGTAGTCCACGACCACCATTAGGTACTTGTTGCCTCGGTCAGAAACTGGGAACGGTCCAGCAATGTCAACGGCGATCCGTTCGAATGGCACTCCGACGTTGTACTGCTGCATGCAACCCCGGCTCCTAGTCTGGGGGCCGCGACTCGCCGCGCACACGTGACACTGACGGCACCATCTCTCAGCATCTGCTCGGAGTCCCAGCCAGTAGTAGCGCTGCCGTAGTTTGTCAAACGTTCGGTTCGCTCCCAGGTGTCCTCCTGTAGTACCGGTGTGCACTTCTTCTAAGACTTCCGGGGCTTACTCCGGGGAAGTACCAACAGTTCTCTCTGCGTCTTCCCATCGGGCGATTCCCATACCCGGAACAGCACGCCCTCTCTGGTTTTCAACGAGTCCCATTGGGCCCACTACGACTTGTAGGTGGCACTCCTCTGTGCGATGTCCTCCCAGGTTGGTCTTGTCCCTGCCTCCACTTCCCTCAAGAGTGGCCCCTAGTCTGCGTCCGCCAGCTGCTCCCTCCTCAGGCCTGCGCTACCCCAGCCGTCCGCAGACACTGCTACAACTACTCGGACTGCTGCGCCACGCTCCTTCTCTTCCACTCTTGTGCACTGGCCGCACTCTTCTGGACAGGGTCTTCGGGACATGGCGTCTGCGTTACCGTGGCTCTTCTCTCTACGATGTTCCGAGGTGAAGTCACACTCCTGCAGCCTCTGGACCCAACCTGCTGTCTGGCCTTATCGCGCCGTCACCATCACCTCGCTCCTCGCGGGGACAACCACGTCTTCGTTCAAGACGACCCTGCAGATTCCAAGGCGCTCTTCGAGTTGACGGAGTATAACCTCTTCTCCGTTGAGCCGCAGGACCTTCCTGCCGACGTCGACCGTCGCCTCGTGGCTCCTGAGGGCATCCAGTCCCAGAATCACCTCCTCCGCCACCTTCGCGACGAACACCCACAGACGCACGACACTCCGCCCCAAGGTCAGCTCCAGCAGGGCCTCCTCCACAGGCAAGGTGTCGCCCGATGCCGTGACAAGCTCGTATGGTCGGCTCGGCTTCCTCGTCGGCAAATCCTTCGCCACGTCAGGTCTGATGATGGTCACGGCTGCCCCAGTGTCCACCAGCACGTGGCACGGCTTCCCTCTCAACCGTCCGCGATGAGGCTGTCATCCATACGCCGGCTGACGTCGCGCAGTGTCACTCGAGGGGATGGTGGTAATGGCGCCGACTTGCCCCTCTCCACGCCGGGCCTTACTCATTCTTCCAGCTGCCCTTCCTGGTGTGGGCAGTCTCTCTGCAGGTGTCCGGGCTGTCCACACCCCCAACACAGGCCACTAGGTGTTCGCCGGCGTCCCTCGGCTGGTCTTCTGTCTCCTGTGTAGCGGACACTCCTCGTTCTCGACGTCGGGATAGCTGTCACTTTGGCCGCCTCCATCCTTAATGCTGCTGTCAGCGCCTAGTGGATGGTTTTATAATCGCCGAGCATTAGGCGCTGACGAATCTCCGTATCTCGTACCCCGTCCACGAATGTGTAGGCAGCTTCCCGGGACACGAACTCTGGTGGGAGGTCGACTAGGGCCTTGTTTGCCAGTTGTTCAACTGCCAGGGCGAACTCCTGCAGCGTCTCCCCTGGCTGCTGTGACCGTGCCTTTAGCTGGCTGCGGTACGCTGCGGCTAAGCGGTGGTTTCCGAAACGATTCTCCAGGGCCTCCCAGATGTCCTCGGGCGCCGCCGTTGTCTGCACCGCGTTTAGGACTTCCGCGGCCCGTCCCTGGAGGCTGGCTATTAACTGTGTGGACTCCTCCTCTGGGGACCATTTGTTGTGCCTGGCCACTGTGTTGAACTGGCGGCGGAAGACTTCAAACGTTGACGCACCGTCATACTTGGGAGGTTTGACGCGCGCAGATGTTGTGTCGCGTCCCGGCGCGTCGGCCTTCAAATCCTTCAGTCTCCTGCCGACGACGTCCTCCACCATGGCGTTCAGGGACTTGACGCTGCTGTCGGCCTTTCCCTCCAGGCTGTTTACGCGGTTCACGAGGTCTTCGACGTCTTCAACCATGGCGTTCAGGGACTTGGCGTTATTGTCGGACTTTTTCTCTAGGTCATTGAAGTGGTTCGCCAGGTTCTCGACGCGCTCGTTCACTTGGCCCATCCGCTTGCCCAGCTCCGTCACGTTGTCCGTCACTCCGGCCAAATGTTCTTCAAATTTGGCGGCGAGAGCCTCGTTCGCCACCTTCATTTCCGTGGTCAGTTCGGCCATCTTTGCGGTCATTGTCGTGGCCAAGTTGTTGTTTGCCGTCTCCAACTTCTTTCCCATTTTCTCTGTGATGTTGTCGTTGGCCGTCTTTATTTCTGCCAGTTCCGCCTTCATTTCCATCATCTTCTCCAAAATCCTTTCCAATGCCGCGTCCATGGCCGTAATGTTCGGTGATGTCGTCCCGCTTCATGACACCAGTGTGACTTTGTGGGCTCGTGAAATGAAAAGTCCAGTTGCACCACTCAAAAAATGTTCTTTATTTCCACCGACTTACAGTTGAACACTTGCCAATTACACAGAATTACATAATGCACACAATTACGATTCATCAGTTCGTCCGTTAAAGTTCCACTTGCACTCGCGATTACGTAAACTCCTCCGATGCACGTACGCAGTCCGTCCCCTCACTGGGTGCTCCTCACAGCTGTTCGCCAAGAACTGACTTTCCTCCAGCCCGACGTGTTGCTTATATAGGGTCAGCTGGCCAATCTAGCAGGTTCTGGATTAGATGAAATATCCAGTAAGTTCGAGAACTCAGGTGGAGCGAAGAGACGTCCTGCTGGTGCTGGTCGGTTCTATAGGGAGTTCCGATGTTCGGGTGACAATATGTTAAAAGGGCTTGCATTTCTAAATCTGTCATTATTGGTCTGTTACATGTGAATGCTTGTAAGGTTATTATAGGAGTAGTTTTTATAGCTCCAGTAATTAACCTAAGAGCTTGATTTTGTGTGTGCTCCAGTGTCATGGAAGTTGAAGGTGATGATGTTATCAGTACTTCTCCACAGTAATTAAGAACTGGCCTTATATATGTATTATATGTAGTATTTAATGTAGATCTTGAACAACCCCATTTAGTTCCTGCAAGTCTTTTTAATATCTTAAAACGGTTAATTGCTTTATCTCTAATTTTTTCAATATGTTTTTTCCAAGTTAATTTTTTGTCAAACAATATTCCAAGATATTGAGCACTTTCTGTTCTGGTTAATTTGATATTATCATAACTTAAGGTAATACTGGGTTGTTTCTTTCTTAGAGAGAAGAGCTGATAGTTACTTTTCACAGTGTTTACTTCCATGAGGTTTTTAGAACATCATTGTTTAAGGGTATTCAGGGAATTTTGAATATTGGTCTTTAGAATTTCAAGTTTGCCTGATTTCCAAATTACTAAGTCATCTGCATACAATGCAGTGTCGATGCCTGTTTGTTGAAGTTGTATGTGCAGATCATTTATATAGATATTGAATAGAGTAGTGCTAAGTACTGCTCCTTGAGCACGGGGTGTAAGGGATAGTGATGCGCCTCTTATAGCCTCTCCTATCCAAATCCCATGCTCTTCCTTCCCGTGGTGCACCCTGCTTTAACAGATGAGGCTCTGGGGACCGAGCTACAGTGGTATAACTGTTCCATCAAAATGGAGGAAATGCCATTTATAAATTTACTGCTGACCTGTCATGGCAGTAGGAACGTCCTTCATCTGGCAAATGAAGGAAAGGCTGGTGATGTCATTATGATTTGCCAAGCCTGATCTGGCGGATCCGTAGACCAACGACAGGTGTGGTCCCTCCACAATATGAGGGTTAAGAAGGAACGATTCAACTGCCTAGTTATAAAAAAGAGGTGTCCATAAGAAACGGTTGAAACCTGCTCAGTAAACTATGTTTATGTCTCTTTCTACAAAGTTTTTAAATGTTAATTAGTTTTAAGTGATTGTAAATAATGACAGTGGCCATTAATGTAATTTTTATACTATGACGTGTCTGATATCAATCAAAAGGACAAAATAAATTGAATTGAATTAAATTGAATTAAATCATGAAGTAGAGTAAACTCCACATTTGTGAACAATTACTTTTATATAGCATTTTCTATGGTCTTTATATAGTTTATATTTATTAGCTTTTTCTGCTGTAGACTTTTGTTGGATCCTGTATCTCTTACAGTTGTTAGTCTTATGTAACTTTTTATATTTATCTTTGTATCTTGAACTGACGTGTCCTATAACATATGTATTATGTTCAAAAGGATGAAATAAATACAATACAATACAAAAGGAGCTGTCTTTATTTCTGTGTTTGATACAGCCGAGGGAAGATCAATGATGTAGATGTTGAACAAGGTTGTACTCAGTACTGCACCTTGTGGTAGGCCCTTTTTTGTCGGAATTTGGATCTACCGTCATAGTATTTTGTAGCACAGAAACGTTGAGCGAGAAATCAAATTATCCAATTTAACATGTTATCTTGAATCCCAAATTAAATATAGTGTCACAAAGATATACAAAATTTATGTTTTTCTGCTGAAATAGTGGTTGAAAGACTAAAATGGATTATTTTCCATGTTTACTTAAAATCCTACTTAAATTTATGATATCCTGTATATTTAAGAGTACAAATAACAAAAATATTTCCATAGATTTAATATCTAAAACTCAGCATGGGTTTTATAAACAAAAGTCAACAGAAACTGCACTTTTTGATTTTGTAAACAGTGTAATAAATACTTTAGATAACAAAGACAAAATACTAGGCGCATTTTTCGACCTAACTAAAGCATTCGATGTACTAAACCACAATTTACTACTCCAAAAATTAGAACATATGGGTATTAGAGGGCATGCATTGGAATGGATCAAATCATATCTAAAGGACAGGAAGCAAATAGTAGAAATTTCACATACAGAAAAAGATTGCATTAAAGAATACCAATCAGACACAAAATATATTAAATTTGGTGTACCACAAGGTTCTATTTTGGGTCCTATTCTTTTCTTATTGTTTGTAAATGATTTATAGTAAAATATTACAGCTAAAACAATAGTTCAATATGCTGATGACACAAATACATTAATTGAAAGCAATCCACTTGAAGAGCTACAAATCTCATCGAGCAGAATGTTCAGTAATATTTCTAAATGGTTCAGCAATAATAATTTAATTGTAAACTTGGATAAGACACATGTAATTCATTTTCAGTGTTCTCAGAATAAGTCTTCTGTACAATCACAATTAATATGTAATAATCAAGTAATTAAGTATGTAAATACAACTAAATTTCTTGGTCTTTGGATACAGAGTAACCTAAAGTGGGAGACACATGTTGATCATCTAATTAAAAAACTGAGTACAATTTGTTATAATTTCAGACAACAGGTACACATAGTTAACATAAAAACTCTCAGAAGCGTGTATTTTGCGTGTACTCACTCCATTTTAAAATATGGCATAACATTATGGGGTAACTCACCACATTGTAAATCATTATTCATAATGCAAAAACGGATTCTAAGAATACTTGGAAGAGTTAAATCAACATCTACGTGCAGACCATCATTTAAAACAGTTAAAATCTTACCTCTCCCATGTATTTCCATTTTTGAAATTTTAAAATTTACAAAGACAAATTTAATGAAAGGAAATGGCCACTGTACCTTTAATGACACAATAAAACCACTTGCAATTTTTCAGCATTTAAAAAGTCAGTTTTGGCATACATGCTAGACCACTGTTTTTATTCTGTTAGTGAATTTATGGAAAGTATATAATGTTACATTTCTGAATTAATTGTGTATATTATAAAATTTCTTGAGATATCTTTATAAAACATTATTTTGTACAAACACTGACTTGTCCTTATTGGATGTTACTTGTTAATTTACAAGTATAGTTAATTGCACTGTAAATTCACAATTTGACGTGTCTTATATCATAGTACTCATGTACAATGTATGATTTACAAGATGAATAAATTATCTATCTATCTATCTATCTATCTATCTATCTATCTATCTATCTATCTATCTATCTATCTATCTATCTATCTATCTATGGCTATTGCAGAGCATTTTTATTTTATAAACATTTAATTTTGCAGGTATATTTATTTCTGAACTTTATTGGTGCTTGTTCACTGCCTCTTTTCATGCATATCATTTTAAGAATTGCTGTTGGTGATTTTTTGCTGGAATATTCTGAACACAACTATGCTGAAAGTGAATTCAGTAAAGCTATTTCATTACTGCAATTCCTTTCTTGGAAGTGTTGAAAACAGTGTTGTTATGATAAATTAAATTTAAAGGGAGTCGATTAATGACACTAAACAACACTTACTTTTAAATTTTTCCGGAACATGTTTCAGAGACTTTGCCTCTATCCTCAGCCGGCCATCGACTGGTTCTCATTGGTGTAGTTGACGATATTTTGTCACAGATCTCCTCTGGTGGCGGTTCAAGGAACTTGCTGAACAAATCTTTCTGGGGGATGTCGAAATTGAATACTTTGTTCCTATTTTTTTTTTTTTAAATGAAGATTTGTTCCCATGTGGATAGTTCTTGTTTTCCTGATGTATGTTTTAGTAATGTTTTAGTAGTTTTGGTTCTGGATTTATGTTGTGGTTTTTTCCTCAAAAATGTGTGGCAACTTTTGGTTTTTCTAATATAAATTTGACTAGTCACTGCATTCAATTTGATATATACCAGATTTTTTGTTAGATGGAATGGCATCTTTGATGTTTGAGCAAATTAGGTTTTTTAAGGAGAAATGGTTGACTGATGGTAGTTGAATATTTTGCTTTTTGAAGTCTTTTTTGAATTTATCATAGGCCCATGGATGATAAATTCAAAAAAGTCTTCAAAAAACGAAACATTCAACTAGCACCAGTCAACCATTTCTCCGTAAAAAACTTAATTTGCTCAAACATCAAAGATGCCATTCCATCTAACAAAAAATCTGGTATATATCAAATTGAATGCAGTGACTGTAATCAAATTTATATTGGAAAAACCAAAAGAAATTTAGAAACAAGAGCAAAGGAACACTTTAGAAAATAAAATATAAACAATTAGAAAAATCAGCAGTTGCCACACATTTTTGGGGAAAAAACCACAACATAAATTCAGAACCAAAACTACTAAAACATACATCAGGAACAAATCTTCATTTCAAAAAATAGGAACAAAGTATTCAATTTCGACATCCCCCAGAAAGATATGTTCAGCGAGTTCCTTGAACCGCCACCAGAGGAGACCTGTGATAAAATATCGTCAACTACACCAATGAGAACCAGTCGATGGCCGGCTGAGGATAGAGGCAAAGTCTCTGAAACATGTTCCGGAAAAATTTAAAAGTAAGTGTTGTTTAGTGTCATAAATCGACTCCCATTAAATTTAATATTTCATAACTGTTCATCTTTACTTTTGTCTTTCAACCATCCCAGCTTCTTCAATTTCAAAAATTATATTTGTTTTAAGAAGTTCATTTTGAAGCTTAAACCTTAATCTCAAACCTCATTTCATTATAGTGTTACACGTATGTAACATAATGAGTGCATTTTCACACTAGATTAACTTTAAAACTTACTTTTAAAGGTGACCTATCAGAAGAAGAGGAAGAGGCAAAACAGGTTACAGTGAAGTTTGCTCGACAAGAAAATGAAAGGATAAAGCGTGCCAGGGAACGATCTTTTGGGTATTTAAGTAAAAAGAGTGCTGAGGAACCTTGGTTTTATACTGAGTTTCATCATAGCTCCACTGAAAAGGCTGAGGTTTGTATTGTATATATTATTAAACAGTAAAAATGAAAGAAGAAAAGGTTAGCTGTTTTGATTATACAGATATCTGATTTGTTACATATAAGTAACTTTAGTTCTTTTGTCTTTTTTAAAACTAATTACAATCATGCCAATTTGATAATACCTTCTGCTGTGTATTTACTTTTATTTAACCTTTAACTGACATGCAGCATTCTCGTGGATTGATGCCATTTTGTTATCTCTTCTGTCTTTTGAAGTATTCAGGCTAAAATTTGTATACACTACCTACCTTTCAGTTTGAGTGCAGAGGTCTTGTAGTGACCAGCTTGTGTTTCTATCTCTGTTGTGTGTAACTGTCGGTGGGACTGCTACATAGTAGTTGTGTAACTTTTTTCATGTAAGTTGTTTTTCGTATATTTTAAATCTCTCCTAATTCTTTTAGATTAAAATATGGCAAATTTAGATATTTACCGCCAGATTTATTCTTTATAGAAATGACTGCAATTAGACCATCTACATTGTACACTTTAAAGAGAAATAATCCTAATTTTCAGGTCTGTCTTCAGGCTTTACTTGACAAGTGTTTAGCCAATGATAGTGGCATAGAAGAAACTTTTGAAATTGAAAGTAGCCATAGCTCAAACTCTGAGCAAGAGATAGATGATGTGTCAGAGGAAGAATGTAGGTCTACTGATGGTAACGGTAATGACAGCAATGGTGAAAGTACTGCCAATGTCAGTACAAATGATGAAACTTACACATATTTTCACGGGAAAAATAAGTTCTTCAAATGAAGAAAGAAACAACCTCCAATAAATGTAGGGGCTGCAACATAATTGTTCAGGTCTCTGGACTTATACTGTTGGCTAGAGGTCTGGGAGAAAATCCAGAAATAGAATCCATATAGGAGCTTCTATTTTCTGAGAGTATTTTGTTAGAAATAATCACATGGACCAATGTAAAAATATAAAAATGAGAGAAAAATACCATAAACAGGAGAGACTAGCGAGTCTTCCAAGAAAACTGGTCTTTTCAATAAGATGCATACTGTAGAAACCGGATGAAGGACTCTTATAGCTTCAAGATCCTGAGCAAACTTTTGAAAAAAGAAAAACCTGTAATTTTTGACCTCCAAAACTGAAGAGAAAGACTAAGTATTCTTTTCAACAGTGTGAACATGCAATGTGCCTTGACTGCGCATGAAGAATTTGTGAAATATGCTTTGAAACCAGGAAGTAAGCAAGGTTATCTTTGGATATTTTCACACTTCAATTAAAAGTTTAAAGTGCCATTTTTTTCTCAAAATATATTATTTTTATCTTGTTACGAACTGCTTTGTGCATTAAAATCGTTTTTAGCAACAAGACTTACATTTACTTAAACTCCTAAGGTCTGACAGACTGCAGTAAGTTATTTGTGAGAGAAATATCAGGCATGTTAGTTAAGGATTAGAGAAACATAAATCCCTCCTCATAATGGAAGTAACATTTTGTTAAGACTTAACTAAATGGAAACACTTCCTGTGCAAACTTAAAAAATCCATATATATATTTTTTTTGCAGCATGCTTCTTTTACATTTTGGCAAGGAAAAGTAATAAAACCATTCACTAGTTTGTGTTCTAAAAATAGTGACAGTCAAGAAACAATACATGATGGCAGAGCAACAAAAAGTTATTGATTAATTACTCCAGTTCAACAAATTACAAGAAAATATATATTATGATAAACAAGTTACAGGGTGCCAATAGTGATATACTTGTTAAGAGTAGTCCTTTAAATTTAAGAAATACTTGTAGCTCCTCTTTTATCAGCAGGATTACAGAATAGCCTGATTGTTATCCAAATAGTAATAAATTAGTAGACATCTTGGCCCAAAATTACCAGAATTGTATGTACTTAGGCGTTCACGGCCGGTGTCCATTTGTAGTAAATGTTCTTCCGGGCTCATTGGCCATGGTCTAACAGCGCGAATTTTGCCTGACGTTTCGCTCAAGACTGTGTTGAGCATTCTTAAACGACTCGAAGAGTCACTTGATCACTCTTTGAGTCCTTTGAGAATGCTCAATGCAGTCTTGAGCGAAACGTCAGGATTATGGCCAATGAGCCCAGAAGAACATTTACTACAAACTACCAGAATTGTAACAAAATCTCTTGGGAAAAAAAAGAAGAAAAAAACAACCTCATCCCAGACATAGAAAAACAGGTGTAGGTCACCTCAGACTGCTGACTTGATATAATTGCCTGGCACATCATCTCTGTAGAATTCAAATTATCCTCCCCAAATTGCTGTCTGTGTTTCTAAGATGGAATAGCTAGACACCCACCTACCTGTGTGGCCAGCTTTAAATGCCTCATCTCTTTGGAATCCAAGAAGGAGAATGACTTGATAGCTAATTCCAGTGCAATTGAAATCAAACAACCATCATTTATGTTGTGACTAAATGACAATACAAAGTGTGCTAAACTCACTTCATTTGTCATTAAAACTGTTAGCATAGCACTAACTTAAACTTATTATCTGTGAGATAGTAAAATCTTGGTAGATTTTCTACTACCTTTTTATTACCCAGAGTGCTGCCTTTATCTAGCAATGCCTGCGGTGTCTGTCTCTTGTTCAACAGGTCCTGAGTTTGAATCTTGATCAGGGTGAGTTAACTGGATAAGGTTATTCTGGTCTTTCCCTTATCCTGAAAGATGAATGTCTGGCAACTCTGAGCTCTATGGACCCTGGACTCATTTGAACATCAATTCATCCATTTCATTTATCATCTGATATGACTTAACGTTGGAGTATGTAAATTTAAAAAAAAAAAAAAAAAAAAAAATTCTTTGCAATTGTTGGAAATGGGTTGTGGTACTGTGAATTTGGTTTTTGTGCTTTTACACGACATGCCAGATGTTTTCAGCATTACAGTATATGGCTATGTTGAATAGTTTTCTAGTAGTTTTGGTTGTGATTGTACTGTTCAAATTAGATCTCGAGGGAAGTTCTAAAATCAGATCTTAGCAAAATGGTAGTTAAAGTCCACAGTTTCATCACTGATGAATATGATGCCTTGAAATATGGAAATGTGATGAGTATAGTTGAAAGAACTGCAGCTGCTACAGATATTTCTGCTGATTCTGTCCAATGAATTTTCAAAGAAGACATAAATTCAGAAGCTAGAGCTGGTAGATTGCAAACTCCACAAAAGAAGCGCCCAGATAGAAGATTGTAAAAAAAACATAAATTCACTCATTCATTGCTGATGTTATTAAGCAAACAATTTATTTGTTATATTGTACAAATTTTCTGCCTAGTTTGCAGGACATATATGATGCTTTAAATGGTTCAAGACATACTGAAAGGGAGCATGTGGTTGTTAAGCAAAATTCTTAAAAAGCTTAATTTCATTATAGTAAAAATTTGCAAGGAAGACTGTTTTAATGGAACAAATTGATATTTTTTCTAAAGGATTTCAATTTGTAAGACAAATGAAAGAACTGAGGGTTACTGGTAGATCTAGAAGAACACCTGAGGAAGCTCGTGGCCAGCCATCAGCGAGATTGGGATGTCAAGGTGCCACTGTTCCTGCTGGCCTACCGCTCGTCAACACACGACACCATTGGGATGATGCCAGCAAGTTTAATGTTCAGCCGAGAGCTGCGCCTCTCTTGTGATCTGAATTTTGGGGCCCCTGGAAGTGAAACAGCCAGGAACCGAGTATGTGTAGAACCTCGTGGACCATCTCCACATCATGCATGAGATGGTTTGTCAGAACATCCAGATGGCGAGCGACCATATGAAGACCCGGTACGATATGCAAGCCAACAGCCAAGGATTCCAGCAAGGTGACCTGGTCTAGTTGTACCGCCCTACCCAGACCGGGGGACGGTGCCCAAAACTTCAACAACTGTGGCAAGGACCGTACTGGGTGGTAAAGAGAATTAATGACGTGGTCTACTGCATCCAGAAGGTGCCCTGAGGAAAGATGTTGGTGGTACACCTGGATTGTCTGGCACAATAGTGTTGCTGATTTGTTGGAGCAATCAGGTGATGAAGACCGTCCAGTCTAATGGGATCAGATATCCTAATCCCTGTTGTGCTCCATCGCGAAATGGGCATTTGTCTTTCAGATTTTAGTACATTTGCATACTTAGTGAGGTATGTGGTAACTACATCTCTCCTGAATTCTGAGGTATCTGTCTTCCTGATTTGCATATAAGAATCTGGTGTTTTGAACCATTGTGTCCAAGAGCCATGTAATAATGGACTACTACTACTTTTTCCCTCGTATGCCAATTCCAAACAAAGATATGTTTTCGTCCATGTGATTTGTACCACCCATGAAGCAGTTGTGCTGGCCTATTACATTTGGATGGGAGACATATAACTTCTTCTCGGCCTGACTATTTGACGATAATACAGTCACAACAGCATCGTCAACCCAAGTGATAAGAAAGCGTTCTTCTTTACTCTGTATATACTCATACATCCCTCTTTTCATTTTCTTCATTTGCAGTGATGGCAACAAGGGACAATCAATATCCAAGTTTTGCACATTGTACCCTTGCAACCATATTGTGACTTTGTGGGTTCGTAGAATTAAAAGTTCAAGTTGCAGAAATTCAAAATGTTTTTATTTCTGTAGAAATACACTTTAGTCAACCCTTACAGTAGCTGAATTACGTCACATACACAATTACAATCTTCCAAGGTCATTGACCACAAAAAAGAGTTCACTTCCAAAACACACATCAGTTCCAATTACAACTCTTGTTACGACTCTGTTTACGACTGTCCCTCGCGTGTTGCAATTTCTTATATATACTTCTTTTTGTATTTCTAGAATGAACAAGACGGTCCTAGAATCTTCGAGTTATCTAACTTTATCTGTTGCGGCAAGCCTTTTATCTCCATTCTACACTATCTGCCCTTTGCGTGCACAAGCTGCACTATCTTTATCTGCTTCAGCAAATTCTTTTGTGCACGTCAGCAGCGCTATTGCAATGATGACTTGCGACAGTATCCTCCTCTGTGAAGAAGGTTCATCAAGTTGAAACTGGTAAACAAGTTGTCATATTAAAACTTGAAGGGAAATTTCTTCATTACATCTGGCAGATAGTCTATCATAACTACAATTTGTGCTGCAGCTTTGCTAAATTCCACCTCATATTGGTATTAGCATTAGGGCAAAGTATTGAGACAGCAAACTTTATAGCCAAATCTAATCAACTTTCCCTAATAAACTGTTTATAGCTGTGACAACCATAATACAGGATCATACACACATTATATGCCATATTTTGTTTATCTCTGAACTGCTACAGATATTTAGCAGGAATTGTGCTCATTATGGGTCTAAACTTCCAAAGTTTGCATCTTCTTTCAAGTTATTACTGTTCGCACAATGAAAATAGACATATATCATCCATCTAATATATATCATATGTATTGATATATGTCATATCGGTAAATATATCATCCACCTGTACATTATCATCATCCTCTAAGATTTCCTCTAAATACTGTAATTCTTCCTGGAATGATAAGTCTCTAAAAATAAATAACTGAAATAATACACTAAAAACAAAACTGAAGGTTTGTATGAAATAAAATGGTTTTAAACATTTAAAACATTATGTTTCTCATCTCTGTGTATTCATTGCACTATATTCACATTATAAAGCAAGTCTTATGAATACAATTTTAATATACCGATTGCTACTCCTAACCCTGTGCGATACCATAAAATCCTAGATGTCCAACTGAACTGTTGTACATGTCGAAGGAAAGCTTACATCATTGCTTCGCAAAGGCAGTAATAAAATATGACTCATCGTAAGCATTATTGCGTCCCAATAACAAGAAAGCCAGCACAGTATAATAGTGCCGTGTAATACCGCTAGGCCTTCGCGGGACATGCACTATATCTTCTGAATGGCAAAAGTGGTTTAGATATTACCATTTTTTATTGATTTTTTTTATTTAAATACATCATTTGTGGCTGTAGAGCAAAATATTATATATAAATATTTGTGCTTTCAAAATTAAGGGCTTACTTTGTAAGTACACAATGTTTATTTGTGCAGCTTGAATGTGGGAAGCTTTACTGCAGCAAAACAGCAGAACATTCAAGTGAGCTAAGCTTAAAAATAGAAGATTACACAAAGTGCCTGGTACCAAGTGAAGATATGATAGAAGAACCTAGTAATGCTTCTTCGGATGTCATTCCTTTGAGCAGCTTGAAATTGCTGCCTCTTGTTGACCAAGTAAAATTCCTAATACGAGAAGGTAAGGCTGTAGTTGTCACTGTTTTTTGGACCTAATTTCATCTAAAAATGTTAATTTACAAATTATAATACATAATTTTGATTAAAACTTAAATTCTTTTGAAAATAATATGTGTTGTATTAAAGTTTACGTTATTTAAAAACTAGAATAAAAAACATTTTAGAAATTGTAAATATAAACATTGATAAATTGGCTGAAGCGGATCATTTGTGGTCATTTAATCATGAAGTAAATTCAGACGTAAAAAATTATTAAAACAATTAAATGGAACCATGATGGTTTGTAAAATAATATTTCTTTTGAAAAATAAGGATCACATTATTGATTTGGAAATATGATTTTGGCACTAAATTTGTTTTAATGTCATTGGTTGCCAGCGCAATAAGAAACAATTGATTACCTAGTGGCACAAAAAAATTAGTTATTACAATTTGTGAGTAGTTTTTTTTTTTTTTTTTTTTTTTTTTTTTTTTTTTTTTTTTTTTTTTTTTTTTTTTTTTTTGCAAATAGCTTCAGTTTTTTAATTTTAAGTTGTTTAAATGTTTAAAAATTGTAAAGCAATGTGATTGAGAAAGACATGTATCTTTCAGTTTCTGAATATATCTTATCAGAGAGAATGCAGAATTATAGACTATAAGTGGGAAGTATATATGCTTAACACTAGAACCCCGATAGTGGTCATTTCGACTGTTATTGCAGGTTTCTAAAACGAAGCTTGGTCTTTCATCACTTTTCCTGATAAAACTTGTAGTTTTATATAGCATAATAATTTTCGGCATGTCATCATTTACTTGGATGTTTTTTTATGTTTTACCATGAATGCCGGAGTTGGTCATTTTTTACTGTTACAATTTTGTTTGGCTGTCGCTTGCATTGTTGTCAGATTTCTCATAGTGATGTACAGAGGTATTTTTACACGTGGCATATCACATAACAAGGGGTGTCAGGTTAGTCATATGTCATCTAACCCACTAGCTTTATCAGCAGTCTGCTAGTGAAAACATAGATCTTACTCCCACCATTGATTTGGATGATGTCACTTGTGCACATCCAAGCCCGCTCTAAAAAATACAACTATATGTTGTGAATCTATGCCTACAAGATGTCTCGTGGTTTGAAACCAGATGAAATCCTAGCTATATTTCATGATATACCAGACCATGTTTCAGGTGGTCTTCTTGAAGAACGTGATAGTGGTGAAGATGATTATCAACCTTCAGCTGTTTCAGAACAATTGGAAAATGAGTCGTTCAGTGAAGATTTGAATGGCAAGTTTTATTCTACTTGCTTTACATATTACATAGTATAAAACTGTATTCCTTTATTTATTTTCAGTTAATGAAATTCAGGATAACATTTCCTGTAATTCTCGTGCTGCGAGGGAGGTAAAAAGGTATGGGCACAGCTCGATATAACCATCATTTGAACATGACTTGCAGCTCTGGTAACTCCATCCAGTTTGACTGCATCACAAGCGGCTAGTGAAAATAGAATGCGTACTAGTAATACTAAAGTTTCAAGGAACGCAACCATTTCAAAACAATCAGTAATAAGAAGAGGCAGAAAAAGGCATCATGAAGAGGAAAAAACTTCCTGCAGGTACGAAAATTTTTAGTAGAGATAAGGGTATTGAGTGGCAGATCATCGATCCAGGTCACAATCCCGGCAAAATAGAACAACACAATATTGTTAAAAAAAGGGAGGCCCTACTGCTTATGCTAAGAGACATGTAAGGTATAGCGGCCATCTGCTTGGAAGTTGTTCATTGATGAGTCGATTCAACATATCAAAAAAATGTACGGAGATTGAAGCAAGAGAGAAGAAAAACGATGACAAAGGGACTTTCCTTGGATGAGCTGGACACTTTCATCAGCAAAATTTATTCGCAGGTTGCACTTGTATGCAGAAGCCTTGAATTTAGCCGAACTCTGGTTCAAAAAGTGGGGGACACCTATATTTTCTGATACCATGGCAAGGGACAGATTCATGGAACTGATTTGATTTTTACGATTTGATATCAGGTCATCCCATTCTGAAAAGATAAACATGGATAGGTTTGCACTGGTTTCAGCTATTTGGCAAAATATTATTGCAAACTGTAAGGCTTGCTACACACCAGGTACATTCCTTACAGTAGATGAATAACTTTATCCTATAAAATGCTGTTGTCCATTCATTCAATACATGGCCAATAAGCCTGATAAATTTGGTATAAAATATAAAAGTGAATCGAGAATATATTGACACATTGCTTCACTCACACTGTTTATTCACAGGACATGTTTCAAGAGCTCTTGCTCCTATCCTCAGCTGATACTCAACTAGTGCAAGTTGTAGTGGTTTCTTCTTTCTCCGTATTGTCAATAGATGGCGTGATGTACTTGTCAAAGATGTCCGGTGGTGGAGTTTCAAAATTCATGACTCTATGACGATTTTTGTTAATGAAGATTTTTTCCCATACGGAAAGGTCTATGGGGTGATTAACGTATTTTATTAGAGATGTTTCCAAATTGATGTCATGTCTAGTATTCAAAAAATGAAAAGCCACTGCTGATTTTTCTGTTTCACCATTTTTAATGTTTCTCATATGTTCTTTAGTTCTGATGTTAATATTTCTTTTTGTTTTTCCTATATAAATTTTAGGGCAAGTTTCACATTTGATCTCATAGATTCCTGGTTTTTCTTTGGTAGTGATTGAATTTTTGGGAGGGCCTTTTAACAAATTTCTGATATTAAACCTATTTTGAGGTGCAAGAGTTATGTTGTGTTTTGAGAAGATTTTTTGGAATTTGTTATAGGCTGATGGGTGGAAGGTGAATTTTTTAAAAAGTTTTTTCTCTTTTTCTCCTGTAGGTTCTAGGGTGGTGGTTTCTTTTATTTTCTTAGCTTTGTTGAGTCTGTTAACAGTTTTGTCTACTAAATTTGGGTTGAAACCGTTGGATATAGCTACTTTTTTTATGTGTAGGTATTCTTCTTGATAATCTTCTCTGTTTAGTGGAAAGTTGAACATGTCCTGTGAATAAACAGTGTGAGTGAAGCAATGTGTCAATATATTCTCGATTCACTTTTATACTAATTTGTGCTTCACTGTCCCTACGCTTCTTTCAAGTTTATACTTTGGTATAAAATACTGGATGCTTGGAGATGTGAACTTCATATATCTCTGCAACGCTATCCCCTACCTGGGGAAGGATAATCAACGGCCTGAGAATAAATCTGTTCCAAAACATGTTATGATGCTTCTAACAAATCTTTTTCTAAAAAAGGGATGAAACATTACCACCAACAACTACTCTACTTCACTATCACTAGCTAAAAGACTAAAGGAGTTGGGCACTAGTATTGTAGGAACTGTGAACAGATCGAGACGAGAAGTTCCTGATCACCTAAGCAATTCCAGAGCTCCTCTTTATGATACCATTCCCATGAAAACAAACAATGGTACTTTGCTAACCAGCTACCAAGGAAAGCCACAGAAAAAAGTAATTATAATGAGCACACTTTACAACTCATGTGCAATATCTGCGGCCTCCAAGAAACTTCCTGAAACAGTTCCTCAGTTGGAATGGCTGACCGTACAGATACTTGTGGAAGTGCTCCAAGGTCTTCACTACTGTCAGCAGCTCTCGCCGGGTGACGCAGTGGTTCTCTGCCTTGGACAGCGCCTTGTAGTAGGCTATCACCCGCTCGTGGCCGTCCTGGACTTGGGACAGGACATCTCCAATGCATTGGTCGCTGGCGTCGGTGTCCACAATGAAGGCGCCCTCTGGTTGTGGGAATCCTAAACTATGAGCACTGCGGAGTGTCTGCTTCAGCTGTTGGAAAGCGCCTTCGGCGTCCGTCCACACATGAGGCCGGTGAATTTCTGTCAGGCAAGTGAGGGCCTTGGCGATGTTGGAAATGTCCTTTGTGAAGCGGCGGTAATAATTGTCCAGTCCCAGAAAACTGGGCCATTCTCGCTTACTCTTCGGGTGAGGCTAATCTCTCACAGTCTGTGTTCTCCGGGTCTGGAGCCGCTCCCATTGGTGAGACTATGTGGCCTAAGTAGTTGACTTCCTTGCGGAAGAGCTGGCACTTCTTCGCCTTCAGCTTTAGGTTGGTCGCTTGCAGTCTCTGTAGCACCTTGCTCACGTTGTTGAGATGGTCACCGAATGTCTTGCTGACGAGGATATTGTCCAGGTATAGCAGGTAGGCGTCATAAGTCAATCCTCTCTTTACTGACTCCATGAGGACTTGGAAGGTAGCTGGTGCGTCGCAGAAACCAAAGAGAATAACTGTGAACTGCCAAAACTCTTGGCCTGTCGAGAATGCCGTCATCTTTTCTCTCGGGTCTAGAGCCACCTGCCAGTAACCCGACTTCAGGTCCAGGGTCGAGAACCACTGCGCACCAGCAAGCGTGTCCAGGGTGTCGTCAATCTGGGGTATGGGGAAGCAGTCCTTCCTGGTGACAGCGTTCAGTTTCCTGTAGTCCACGCAGAAGCGTAGCTCACCGTTCTTCCTCATCAAGACTACAGGGGAGCATCAAGAGCTGTCAGACTCTTTATCACTCCCCTGGATCCCATGCCATCCAGCATGTCCCGCCCCGCCTCGATAGCATGGTGGTAGAGTGCCTCACGTCCAAGAGGTCCCGAGTTCGAATCTCGGTCAGGGTGAGTTACCTGGATAAGGTTTTTCCAGGGTTTTCCCTTATCCTGAAAGACGAATGTCGGGTAACCTAAGCTCTAAGGACCCTGGGCTCATTTGAGCAGCATTTCACCCATTTCATTCATCGTCCGATATGACTTGACGTTGGAGGACGTAAAATTAATGTCCCGTATTGTCGTTTAACAGAGCGGAACGCCTCTGGGTGGTTGACGAATAGGCCGGGCATCTCCGGTGTCGATGTGGTGGAGCACTCGGTCCGTGCGCCCGTAGTCTCTGTTGCCTTGGCTGAAGACGCGCTGGTGTCGTCTCAGCCGTTGTCGAACCTTCTCTAACTGTTCTGCGGTCAGTAGGCCTTACAGCCGGGTCCCCAGGCGTTGTGTTGGCACAGGCTCCTGTGTCTTGTCGATTGGCGATACGTTGACAATGTGTTCGCACGTCCCCAACTCCGTCCCGGCCTGGATGTTGTGATCGGTGTCTTATGGGTTGAGCAGGCTCACCGGCACCTTCTGTAGTCACGGCAACCATGTCTTGGGTACACAGAATCCATGCACAGACGTTTTCCGGTCCAGGTTCTTCGACTGCTTCCATTCGTACCGTCGCCGCCACCACCTCGCTTCTCGTGGGAACAACCATGTCTTCTCTCAGGATGACCCTGCAGATTCCAAGGCGTTCTTCAGGGTGCCCGAGCATCACCTCTTCTCCATTGAGTCGCAGAACCTTCCTGCCGACGTCGACCGTTGCCTCATGGCTCCTGAGGGCATCCTGTCCCAGTGTCACCTCAGCCACATCATGACGAACACCCACAGACGTAAGGCACTCCGCCCCAAGGTCAACTGCGGCAGGGCCTCCCTCTCCATGGGCAAGGTGTCGCTCGATGTCTTCACTAGCTGGTATGGTCGGCTTGGTTTCCTCGACGCAAACCCCTGGCTACGTCAGGTGTGATGACGGTCACGGCTGCCCCGGTGTCCACAAGCCCGCGGCTCGGCCTCACTTTGACTCAACCGTCCGCGATGAGGCTGTCATCTGTACGTTGGTTGACGGCGCGCAGTGTCAAATCGAGGGGATGGTGGCGACGGTGCTGACGTACCCCTCGCCACGCCGGCCCTTACTCGTTTTCCGGCTGTTCTTCATGCTGGACGGCTTGGTGTCGGCAGTCTCTCCAGGTGTTCCGGCTGGCTAAACCCCCAACACACCCACTTGGTCTTCGTCGGCGTTCGTCTACTGGTCTTCGGTCTCCATTGTAGTGGACACGCCTTGTCTTGAAACTTTCACTTTAGCCGCCTCCATCCTCAATGGGGCCGTTAGCGCCTCGTTGATGGTCTTATATTTGCCGATCATTAGACACTAACGTATCTCGGCATATCGTACCCCGTCAGCGGGGTAGGCGGCTTCTTGGGATACGAATCCGGGTAGAAGGTCAACCAAGACTTTGCTGGCCAGCTGTTCGCTGCTAGGGCGAACTCCTGCAGTGCCTGCCCTGGCTGCTGCACCCTAGATTCCAGTTGGCGGCCAATCGATGGTTTTAGAATCGGTTTTCCAGGGCCTCACAGTTGTCCTTGGGCGCAGCCGCTGTCTGGATCGCGTTCAGCACCTTTGTGGCCCGTCCCTGGAGACTGGCTATTAGCTGTGCGGCCTGTTCCTCTGGCGACTACTCGTGCTTAGCCACTATGTCGAATTGGCGGTGGAAGACTTCAAAAGTTGACTTACCGTCGTACTTCGGTGGTTTGACGCGCGCAGATATTGTGTCGCGTCCCGGCGCGTCGGCCTGCAGATCTTTCAGTCTTTTGCCGACGATGTCCTCCACCATGGCGTTCAGGGACTTGGTGTGGCTGTCGGCCTTTCCCTCTAAGTTGTTAACGCAGTTCGCCAAGTCTTCGGCGCGCTCGTCCACTTGACCCATCCGCTTTCCCAGTTCGGTTCCCATACACCGGCCAACTGCTCTTCAAATTTGGCGGCGAGGGCCTTGTTCGCAGCCTTCATCTGTGGCCAGGCTGTCGTTCGCCGCTTTCATTTCCGTGGTTAATTCGGCCTTCATTACGTTCATCGTCGCAGCGAGGTTGTCGTTTGCTGTTCTCATTTCTTCCATCTTGGCGGTGAAGGTGTCGTGTGCCGTTTCCGTCTTCGTAGCGAGGGTGTCATTCGCTGTCTTCATTTCTTTCATCTTCGCGGCCAGGTTGCTATTTGGTGCTTTCATTTCTTTCAGCTCTCCTAAGATCTTCGCCATGCGGCTTCCATCGTCGTGATTCCACTCCTGACACCAATTGTTATTGCGTGGGTTACATAGATTCGGAAATCTGGTTTGCAGATATTTCGAACTTTTGCTGCGGTAAGAAGACGAGAAATTGACAATCAGGTTTCTTCAAGGTTGACTCAGTGTTTTGCTATACTAAAACAAATGAAAGAAATCACTGTGGTACACTGCAATCGTCGCCAGTTGCAGTAACCAACAAACAACTGCCGTTGTAACACCTTGCAGGTATTTATACCTCCCCATCCTTTGGTTCTAGAAAGCCACAGACCTTTCGAGATCTTTAGCGGCAGCAACAACAGGCAGAACATTCTGGAGCCTCTCTCTGTCTCTTTCTCTCTTGTCACATGCCCGACTGTGGCAGCAACACAATAATGCCACATGGTGACATACCTGTACTTGACTGGCCTCTCCTGACTTAAATGCATGGGATCAAATGAAAAATAAAGTAGAAGAGCTTCAACCATCAAATATTAGGAGCTGCAAGAGGTCTAGTAAGTTATGGGTGGAAATGGACAAAAAATATTTTGAAAATCTAGTAGATTCAATGCCCAGGAGACTCTTGAAGGTGATACATGTTACGGGAGATTTGACCAAGTACTAATTGTACAGAGAAGTTCAAAATAAAACCATGTAAAGTCAGTGTTTGTTGTCTTTATTATCATGTAAGGATTTCCTTTGTGGCCACTGTAGTAAACATGTGTTCTAATTTAGAAATGTTATGTTCCAGCGAAGCTGCTTCCATTTTCTCAGCTTGCATCTGTATTAGGCCAGAATGCAGACACTGTTGGACTTCTTCGCACAGTGCAACAGGTAGCAGTGCTGGTTCAGGGCAATTGGGTTGTTCGCAGTGATGTACTGTATCCAAAAGATACATTCAGTAGCATTAGCGGTGTACCTGCAGAACTTATGTGTCGCGGAAGAGACTATATTGTAAGTGTTAGGTATAATCTGTATATATACTATATGTGCAAGATTTCTTGAGTGTTCGGGTCCCAAGTCTTCATTCGGTAGGTTTCGCCTATTTCCGTAAACACAGATGACAACTTTGAAACAGGAAATGCGCTACAACTGTTACATCTAGTGGCTAATATGCTATGCTTTCACATGTACGCCATTTCATTTTGAGCAATTTTGAGGTTAATTATTAGCTAACCAGTTTACAACAAATCTAAAAGCAAGACTATGTTGTCAGTGTTATGGCTCTCGAAAGGGGACACACTATTTTTCGTCTACCTCCGTACAACTGTGATCTGAATTTAACTGAGCTGGCGTGGGCAAAAATAAAGAATGTTTACAAAGTATGCAATGTTAACGAGAGCCACAAATCTGCGGAAACTTGGTATAGAAGCGACGGATTGGGAAGGATATGCTAACAAGGTCCAAGAGCTGGAAATGCAATATTGGAGAAACGATGGTGTAATAGGAAATGCAATTAATGAAATTATTAACACATTAGAGGATACAAGCAATGAAAGTGAGGCAGTAGACTTGGAAATTGAAGAATCACAAAGCGAGTGAGTGTTTATAGATGTCATAATATTTGTGTAATACTTTTATGTGTTTTATAACAGTAAATATATAAGCATACAGCATATCAGATGGAGTTCAATTGTTTGTTGCCACATCTCATACCTTCGGCGCATATCTTTGCTTATCTTACCACAATTTGGCTGAATTTTGTTATTCTAGGTTGACCACACTGCACAAACAAAAGCGTGTTAGCTCTCTTTTCTTCCCCTCTGCCCGCACTACACCGTAAATCAAGCGCTCAAGAAATCTTGCACATATAGTAGGTAATTATCACCATTAAAATATATGGTAATCCATTTGCAGACTTTCTCTACTGTGCAAAGGGTCCAAGCATTGCCAGCAAAATGGTGTTGGCAGAGTTGCACCAGAATGTTACCTCACTAGCAGGCAGCATATCTCTCATTGTTCCACTAAACAAAATGGATCCTGGCACAAAAGTGAATCGAGAAGATAATTGACACACTGCTTCACTCACACTATGTGAGTGAAGCAGTGTGTCAATATCTTCTTGATTAACTTTTGTGGTAAGTCATGCTTCACTGTCTCTATGCTTCTTTCAAGTTTATACTTTAAAATGGATCCTGTTAATTTTGTAGGATGTATTGCACACCACATTCCAATTTTCAATTCATAGTGTGGTTAATTGATGGAAATTATTCATTTCTTCACATTAGCCATATACAGGCTAAGATATTGGACAATGGTAAATTGGCCATGCTAGCTCAATGGATAAGAGCGACTGGACGGAAACCAGTAGATCCGTGGTTCAGATCCCGGTGGTGGCATTGAATTTTTCATGTCGACTCTCAATCATCGTGGGGTGTTTCACATTGTCGTTGATAAATTTGAAGTTTTGGTTTCAGTGTTAAACAAAACAACATTGTACTTCATTTTTAACAGATAATAAACTACATGAAATCAGTGTCAGTTTAGAGTGATTGCCTTAAAAACCGAAAAAAGTTAGCTCAGCAAAATAATGTAAACTCACATTATTGCATTTTAGAAAAATGCAATAGCACAGGTTTTTTGAAGCCCGATGTTGACTGTGTTAACTTAATATGTTGATATAGTTTGTTTATGATTTTCGAAGTTGTCTCAGCACACTGGCATTGATTTCATTTAGTTTATTTTTTGTTTAAAGTGATTAAAATGTTTTTTTAATTTAACACCATACTGAAACTTCAAATTTATTCACAGTTGCATCACATTTCCCATGACTCACAATGACCTGAAAATTGAAGTATGGTATGTAATAAAAGCTAGGAGAATAATAGGACTCATTTTGCTTAATGAAATAATGAGAAATACAGCCTGTTTTAGAGGAAATTGTATTATGTTTTTAACTAGATGTTATTCCCAAAGAATAAATAGAAATAGTGCATTTGCAAAATGCATAGAAATTGGTCTCATTTATCTGACAATGAACTTGATATCAGAATATTACACAAATAAAAATATTTGTTAATGAATCTCCACTTATCTTAAGAAGTTGATGTTACTACTTCTTTCTTCTTTTTAAATTGATTTCGAAGGCAAGTTGCATTCATCCTCAGTTTTATTCCAAACAAACTCCGTTGTCAAGGAAATCTCCATTACCATGTGTTTTTTTTCTTTTGTTATGTTTTCAGCATTACCAACATCTGAAGACGAAACAAACCTAAAAACAGAATCAATTGCAAGTTTGTCAAAATTCATTACGCGATGTTTATTTTTTAAGATAAATATTTTTTCCCACACTATTAAATCTATGGGAACATTTAATTGTTTTAATAATTTAACTTCGGGATTTATTTCATGGTTAATTGGCCAAAAATGATCTGCTATGGCCGATTTTGTTTATATTTAATGTTACGAAAATGTTCTTTCTTTCTGGTTTCCAAACTATGTTTCATCTTTCCAATATAAACCTGATCACAATCTAAACAATTAAATTGATAAATGCCAGATTTTTTATTATTAGGGATTTTATCTTTTTTAGAAAATTGTAATAAATTTGTAATACTATATTTATTTTAAGGAACTAAAGTTATACCAACTTCTTTAAAACAAAATTGAAAATGTTTATTAACCCAAGGATGGTAAGTAAATTTTTTAAAATTATAATCATCTTTTATTTTTTTAAGAGTAGAAATATCATTAACAGTTTTTTGATATTTAAATTTTTCAATCTTCTTTTGTATAAAATCGTTATTAAAACCATGAATTAAAGCAGTATTAATAATATGTTTATATTTTTATTAAATTCTTCTTTATTCAGGGGTATATTTATTAATCTATAAATCAAACTATTAAAAACAGCAAATTTATGTGAAAAAGAGTTAAAACTTTTATTTTTTATGTAATTATCAATATGAGTAGATTTCTTATAAATACCAAAATTTAATTTGTTATAATAAGTATACCCCTGAATAAAGAAGAATTTAATAAAGAATATAAACATATTATTAATACTGCTTTAATTAATGGTTTTGATAAAGATTTTATAGAAAAGAAGATTGAAAAATTGAAATATCAAAAAACTGTTAATGATATTTCTACTCTTAAAAAAAAATAAAAGGTGATTGTAATTTTAAAAAATTTACTTACCATCCTTGGGATAATAAACATTTTCAAAATTTTTTTAAAGAAGTTGGTATAACTTTAGTTCCTCAAAATAAATACAGTATTAAAAATTTATTACAGTTTTCTAAAAAAGAAAAAATTCCTAATCATAAAAAATCTGGTATTTATCAATTTAATTGTTTAGATTGTGATCAGGTTTATATTGGAAAGACGAAACGTAGTTTGGAAACCAGATCTTTTTTGGTCATTTAACCATGAAATAAATCCCGAAGTTAAATTATTAAAACAATTAAATGTTCCCATAGATTTAATAGTGTGGGAAAAAATATTTATTTTAAAAAATAAACATCGCATAATGATTAATTTTTAGATGAGTCGAATTTTTTACACATCTGCTTCACTTTCGTACCTATTTTGAGGACATGTTTCGCAAATCATCATTTGCATCTTCGGCTTTTATGTGATAAGAGCATAAGAGCCGAAGATGCAAATGATGATTTGCGAAACATGTCCTCAAAGTAGGTACGAAAGTGAAGCAGATGTGTAATAAATACGACTCATCTAAAAATTAATAATTATTTCGCTTCATTGTGGTGTTCCAATACAGTTAAATCTCGATCGCATAATGAATTTTGACATACCAGCAATTGATTCTGTTTTTAGGTTTGTTTCGTCTTCAGATGTTGGTAATGCTGAAAACATAACATAACAAAAGAAAAAAAAAAAACATGGTAACCGAGATTTCCTTGAGAACAGAGTCTGTTTGGAATAAAACTGAGGATGAATGCAATTTGCCTTTGAAATCAATTTTAAAAAGAAGAAAGAAGTTTTAACATCAACTTCTTAAGATAAGTGGAGATTCATTAACAAATATTTTTATTTGTGTAATATTTATTGCTCCACTGTATCTAGCTTCATTTTCTTTGTAATCAGTTGATATTAGAAGTTAATTATTTTAAAATATTGTAATAGTCCACTGTTTTATGATAAGTAGAAGTAGTTGAAAAATTAACTGTTTCATATACCCACAGCGAACTCCCTAATTGTGGAAGCTTATGCTTAATTACTCAGACAGGAGAGGAGCACAACAAATGTACCAACTGAAATTATACAACATGCCATTTATATACCTCATGTTATAGAATTAGATCTTGAAAATTACATCTTAGAGATGGCCTCCATTACATTCCAGGCATTCCTGCAAGCGTGTAATGAAACTGAAAAGGAAGCAATGCACCAGGTCTCCATCTATACCCCCAATTTCTTCAGTAATGGTTTCTTTCAATGCTTGAGAGTTACAAGACGTCTAATAAAGACCTGTTTCAAACAGTCCTGCAAGACGAAATAAGGAACTGTAAGATTGGGTGAGTGGGCAGGCCATCCAAGATGTTGCAGAAGTTAGCACTTGAAGGTCTATCTGTAGGGAAAAGTTTTTGGTTCACTTGCATTTTGTAAGGGTAAAACTTGATGTATCCTAGCGATCTTTGAGAAATGCCCAATACTCTTGATTGTTTACCAACTGAATGATGCAGATTGTGTTCGACAGCTTGTCTTACTCGAGCAGCATTTTTGGTGTCCTCACTGTGGACCATTTTAATGTCTAGGACACTGCCACATGCTGCAAACTTATTCACCCATCGCATAATTGTTTTCCATGAAGGAATTGGAACTACCATAGCACATTGAAATAAATGCAAATTATTCTTTGCATGTCACTACAGATTTACTCTTGTGAAAGAAACACATGGCTGAAACACAATGTGCCTCGGACCAACACTTCATATTTTCTAACACTGAAGTAAACAAAAACAAATATGCCTTGTTCCCATTGTTCATTGATATGGCATTACCAACGTATGGTTTCATATTTTCCCAAGCCATAGAATTGTAACTAGGGAACTTGCTATGTGCCACTCTATGAAGGTCACAATTAAAGTTTTGAGAGGGGGGGGGGGAAACTAAGATTGATCCACTTAAATGGATAGAACCATTAGATAGCCACATTATGAGTAAAGTATTATAGCTGTTGATAATGTTGTCGCCCTCACACAATCTGTAGCACAAGTTTAAGAATGTTAATATGCTGACACCAGTTTTCAGAATGGAGATGGATGCAATGAATTTATATAATTTTAAAAGCAGTTTAAATTAGACCCAGAATCTTGAGTGCTTGCAACAGGCTTTTGGGGACATTGCTGGTTCTCTGTGCCACAGTTTTTCAATGGTTTAAGAATTTAAAAAGGCTAAACTTCATTAAGGTTGAGTGGTCATCTGTCTACAATAGTAACTGAGGAAAACACAACCACTGGAAAGAAATGGTCCACAAAAACAATCACTAGACATGTAACAGAATTAAGGCAACTATGGAGAATGAATCACCTGTAGTATCTGAAATGTTCTGTCGCTGGTAATGCAGCTGGGAATTACCAGTTTGATCAGCTGTGTAGATCTTTCCGAAAGAAGCTGTTGCAGAGTAAAACTTGTAGACTTGGTATGAAAATGAGTAGCAGGAGTGATTTCTAGAATGGTTTGGCAGAAGAAAAAAGTGCACACATTGTGATGATGAAAGCTTTAAAAACTCAACCAATCAGACTAATTTAATTGAGTGCAGCTTTTGTGTATTTTAAAACTTGTGTATTTCATGTATCAGTTCCATAATTTGGTAGAGATTGCAATGAAATGTTCCAAATGGTTTAACTCTGGTAAACAACTGTAGTATCTCTCGTTCTCCCCCTTCCTCTCTCTCTGTAAATCTTTGATCCTGGTAAGTAATCTAATAAATTAACTTCTGGCTAAAAATGAGATATGTACACCATGTTTTCTTATCTTTAACATCTACAATTCTGTATAACTAGCTATGTAAACATTTTTCAATAATAATTCATATTTATTTAAGGTCATGTTTACATGATATGGAACTGTCAGCATCATAACAGTAGAAATACAATACAATTTACAATAAAACAATACAATTAAGAATAATGCACATGCACACACAGTCTTAATCAGCCAGTCTGTACGAAACTATCCATTTACATATTCCATAATCAAATAAAATGAATTTTTTATTAAATATGCTTTGAGCTTTTTCTTAAATACATTCACATTTTCTACATTTTTTATATTAGGGGTAGTCTGTTTAACAATTTAATTCCATTGTAATAAGCACTGGGTTTAGTTAGGTTTTTCTTCAATATTGTACATGTAAATTTTCTCGCTGCCTTGTGCTATGATAATGAATCTCTTTGTTTGGTAGCTGAAGCCTTATTGCTCTGATATGGTTGATAACTTCTAATATTTACAAACTTGCTACAGTTTATGACCCTTAATTTTTTAACTTATTCTTTGCGTGATATCTTACTTGATTCCCCAGTTATTCTTAAAGCCCACTTTTGCAACCGAAATACTTTTTCTGGTTCCGTTGAAGCCTCCCAGAATGTTATTCCATACCTTATGTATGCAAAGTATGCACTTCTAACAACTTGCATGCTAGTCACACTGCCCACCTCGGTAGCGTTGGGTAACTCTAAGCTCCATGGACTCCAGGCTCAGTTGAGCATCATTTCACCCATTCCATTCATCGTCCGATATGACTTAACATTGGAGGACGTAAATTACAATTAAAAAACAAAAATGCTTGTCACACTTTTCAGTGTATTCAGTATATAGCATCCCACACTTAGTTTTCTGCTTAGCATATTTATATGTGCCCCCCACCACATTTTAGATCTTCTGTAGTAACTATCCCCTGGTATTTAGTTTGATCTTGGTATTTTACTATCTCACTGTTGAACTTTATTTGTGACTTTACCATATTTCTTTGATGACTTAAATGAAAGCTCACAGTAGCAGTTTTTTATGTGTTTAATAGCATTCTATTTGCCTCAAACCAGGATGTCAATTTCCCTATATTATCATGTATTTTTCCTTGCAGATCTGTTTGTATGTTTGCCTTTAATAGCAGATTCATATCATCTGCAAACAACACCACTTCAGACTCCTGGACACATAATGGGAGATCATTTATGTACAGCAAGAGAAGAAGTGGCCACAATATAGATCCCTGTGGTACACCCTGAGCTAACTTCTTCTGCATCGATTGACATCTTTCTATACTTTCTATTCTTTATTGAAGTTACTAATTTCTACTCTTTGTAATTGTTGTGACAGGTATGATTTAAACCAAGTATTAGCTATTAAAGTAGTATTTATTACACATCAGCTTCACTTATGTACCTATATTGAGGACATGTTTCGCGAACCATCGTTCGCATCGTTGGCTCTTATGCGACTAAAGCTTGATCCAGTGGTGTGGGTAGTTCTGGAGTTGCTGCTGCCATCCGTTGATTTTGTGATGAATTTAAATGTGGGGTTGTCTTCTGGAGGGATTTCAAAGTTCATTAGTTGGTTTTTATGTTTTTCTATGTATATTCTGTCCCATATGACGAGTTCGCTATGTTTTTGTATGTATTTTAGTAATTTGGTGCTATCTTCAATTTCATGATTTTCGGACCAGAAATGAGCTGCTATTGTGGACTTATCAATATTTTTGTATCTGAAGTGCCTAAAATGTTCTTTCTTTCTAGTGCCTATGTTTATTTTTGTCCTCCCTATGTAAATTTTTTCACAGTCTTTACACTTAATCTTGTAAATGACTGGCTTTTCTTCTGGTTTTATCTTACCAGTATTATTACTGTTAAGTAGGTTTTTAATGTTGTAATTGTTTTTTGGTGCCAGTGTTATATTGTATTTCTTGAATATTTTTTGGAACCTTTTTGTGGCCCAGGGGTGGTAAGTAAATTTAGCAAATCTAATTTCTTGTTTTATTGGTAAAAGAGCTGTGATCTGTTTTAATATTTTTTGAAGTTTGAATGATTTTAATTTTTTTTTTATCTACGAGGTTTTTTCCATATCCATTTTTAATTGCAGTTTTTAAGATTTGATGGTATTCTTTTTGATATTCTTGCTGGCTGAGGGGTAGATTTACTAATCTGTGTGTGAGACTGTTGATGGTGGCATGTTTGTGTGGAATTGGGTTGAAATTATTTGCTTTGATGTAATTATCTGTGTGTGTTGCTTTTCTATGAATACCAAATTCCAGTTTTTCATTGTTTTTTGTGATTTTATGGCCCAAAAAAGGTAGAGTACAGTCCTCTTCAGTTTCTACTGCGAGTTGTATGCTGGGTTCTTGAAGGTTGAGTAGTTTCAAAGCATCATCTATTTGTTTGTAGTGCACTATTGCAAAGAAGTCATCTACGTATCTGTACCATGTTTTAAAAATATGAGGGAAGGTTTTAGTTATATGTGTTTTGAAAAAGCTCATGTATAAATTGGCCTTTTGCTGTACTTACTAGTTACTGTTCATTTATAGGTTTACTGAATATTGGCTTTATACATTTCTTAACCTTACTGTTTTCCACTATTTTATTAACTCCTATTCATCTCTTACTAATTTATTGGGACCCTCAACAAAATATGTATTAAACAATTCAGCTATTTTAAATGGTTCTTTGATTTTTTCACTTCCATGCACTTTCATGCATTGGCATATGCTTGCCCGCCATGGTAGCATGGTGGTAGCATGTCTGCCTTACGTTCAAAAGTTCCCGAGTTCGAATCTCGGTCAGGGTGAGTTACCTGGATAAGGTTTTTTCCGGGGTTTTCCCTTATCCTGTAAGATGAATGTCGGGTAACTGTAAGCTCCATGGACCCCGGACTCATTTGAGCATCATTTCATCCATTCCATTCATCGTCCGATATGACATCGTTGGAGGACGTAAATTAAAAAAAAAAAAAAGGCGTATGCTTGAATTACTTTTCCATTTTCTTTATTTATTACTTCCCACACTGCCTTATTTAGGTTTGTTGCTTTTTTAATATATTTATCATTTACTTTTTTCATCCCTGATAATCTTTTCGTACACTTATTTACATTTCTTTATATAGCTTAAGGTTTTCCTGAACCATTTTCCCTTTTTTTTTTTTTTTTTTTTTTTTTTTTTTTCAAAATAAACAAGAACTTTAATTCCAATGTGTAAGGACTATGATACAATGAAGCACTGCAAAGACTGTGGCAACTTTTACATTGGAAAAACAAAAAGGAACTTGAACATTAAGCTTAAAGAGCATTTTAGGAACATCAGGAACAAAGAAATAGATAAATCGATGGTAGCATACCATTTTTGGAAGGAGAATCATGATATAGAACGAGAAATCCACTTATTAAAAAGTGTCCAAGGTCCAGCTGCATTAACCTTGTGGGAAAAAGTCTTCATAAAGAAATATGAAACAAAATTGTTTAATTTCGACACTACCTTTGGTGAAAACCCAAACTTCAAGTTCACCAAGATACCGACAGAGATGCACCTATCGCCTCCAATGAGTTCATCAAACCAACATCCATTAGTTGACAACAGCTGTTGGTGTTAGGAAGATCCTAACGAAACGTGTTCTAGGTAAATACTAGCAATAAATGGAGAATAGTTAGTTTTTATTCATCCTTCATATTACATGATATAGGACACGTCAAGTACTTATAACTAAAAATTATACAATATACATATATACAACACAAGTTTGGAATGAAAATTCAACTGTATGTACAGTATAATAATAATAATAATAATAATAATAATAATAATAATAATAATAATAATAATAATAATAATAATAATAATAATAATAATAATAATAATAATAATAATAATAATAGTAATAGTAATAGTAATAGTAATAATAATAATAATAATAATAATAATAATAATAATAATAATAATAATAATAATAATAATATTGTAGTTAACATATTCAAACAATTCACCTATACTATAAAACATTAACATCATTAACATTAACAAAATTAATTGTCAAAGTAATCATAATATTCTTTTATGCTATAAAGACAATGGAGTGAAAGAAGTTTTTTGAGACAAATTCTAAATTGATGCAGTGCAGGTATTTGCTTCAGATAATTGGGCCATTTATTATAAAGCTGGAGGCCAGTATATACAAAACTTTTTTCAAAAGAACTAGTGCTATGTGTGATTACATGAAGGTTATCTTTTCTCCTGGTATCATGAGAATGTATCTGTGAGTTTGTTGTGTACATACTGAGATTATTTTTTATGTAGCATAATGTTTCATATATGTAAATACAGGGGAGGGGCAATATATTTAATTCCTTAAATAGTGGCCTACAACTGGTTCTTTTATTAACATGTAGTATTATCCTAATTGCCCGTTTTTGCATTTTAAAAATAGATTTTGCTCCTGTTGAATTACCCCAAAATAATATTCCAAAGCTAAGAACAGATTGAAAATATGCATGATATAAAGATATGACCGATTTCAAGTCCATGATTTTTGAAATGACTGTGATGGCATAAGTTATTTTACTCAGTTTTTGAGATAGTTTTTTAATGTGAGCCGACCACTTTAAATTATTATCCACCCATACCCCTAGAAATTTTGTACTATCTGTGTATGAGATATATTTGCCCTGGAACTCTATAAAGGGATGACTGGCAAGTGTATTTTGTTTATGATGAAAAGCTATTGCTGTTGTTTTTTCTGTATTTATTAATAATCTATTAATGTTGAACCAGTTTAGCAATTCAGACATTGTCTGTTCTATCTTAAATTTTAAGGATCTCAAGTTGTAACCAGAAATATATAAGTTTGTATCATCAGCAAATAATGTTGGATAACTTTTTTTTAAGGAACACTCTAGATCATTTATATATATCAGAAATAAAACAGGTCCAAGAATTGAACCTTGGGGGACACCATATTTTATTGCTGCCATAGATGATAAATATGTTGTAATTTCATTTGTATTTACATGTGTATAAGTGATTTCTACCATCTGTTGTCGGGATGTTAAATATTCTTTAAACCACTTGTTCACTGTTCCACGTATACCGATAACAGCTAGTTTTTCCAATAAAATTTTGTGGTCTACTAAGTCGAATGCCTTTGACAAATCTAAAAATATACCAATATTTTCTTCTTTTTTATCCATAGATTCATATATACCTTTAACAAAATCTGCTATTGCTGTGTTTATTGACTTGTCTTTACGAAATCCATGTTGTTTGTTTGTTTGTTATTATACTGTATTATATTATACTGTGTATAGAGTATTAGTTCAACTCAAAATTATATTAAGAACTTTAATCTCTCTGAGGACCCTTGTATCCTTTAGTCACCCACCCTTTGTAATATTTGTTCGTTAAACTAACCTCTTTCAGTGGAAATCCTATATAAAAATTGTAATAGACTGTTTCTGTTAGTGGAAATTAATTGTTTTTCACACTAGCCATGTGTAGGATGCCCCGTGAAAGGGTAGAGTCAGACTGAAAAATTCAATGCCATAGCCGGGATTTGAACCACGTATCCTCCAGTCTCTGTCCAGTTACTCTTAACCATTGAGCTACTATGGCTAAAATGCCAGGATGACATTAAATTCTCCAACTGACTCGTGGTTTTCCCAGTAAACCACTAGGAGTTCTCACATAAGTGAGACAACTACCTTAATGGCAATTTACTGTACTGTAGGTCAAAGGCCCAGGCTTTATAGTTTGGAGCACTGTTAGGCACTAAATTATTAATTAATTTAAATACGTCAGTGGATACCAGCACTTTGCGGAATACATAGTAATGAAATAACTGACTTTCTAGCCAAAAGAAAAGACAGTAACATTACGTTAAATTCATTTGAACCACTAAGTTATCACTCTTTCAAAAGAATAATTATATCAACATATAATAACAAAATTAAAGAAGATAGTATATTACAAACAAATGGAAAACTATCGAAAAGTTTATGTAATAGCATGACTAGAATCAATACACTACCAAGAAAATCCTCTGTTTAACTTTTAGAGTTCTAACAGGCCATGATTATCTCAATAAACATTTATTCAGAATTGGTACAGTAAGATCTCCTCTGCGTTCTTTCTGTACACTTAAAGAAGATATGGATGGAAAGCAGCTGCCCAACCTGTAGTCAACATATCAACATAACATTAAAATACTGGAATGCAAGAGAGCGAATGGCTTCATTGCCAACTGCTTGCAACTGTTATGAGTGCATTTGAAACACAAGTTAAAAAGTCCTTCCCATTGATCTTCAAAGTTTGGTATAGATATGTTGACAACATCTTTGCAATTGTACCGAATAAACATTTAGAAGATGTATCGAGATTCAACTGTATTGGAACACCACAGTGAAGCGAAAAATTATTAAATTTTAGATGAGTCGCATTTTTTACACATCTGCTTCACTTTCGTACCTATTTTGAGGACATGTTTCGCAAATCTTCGTTTGCATCTACGGCTCTTGTGCGAGTCGCACAAGAGCCGTAGATGCAAACGAAGATTTGCGAAACATGTCCTCAAAATAGGTACGAAAGTGAAGCAGATGTGTAAAAAATGCGACTCATCTAAAATTTAATAATTTAGAAGATGCATTAAAATTACTCAATCTGCAAGAAAGGACTATAAAATTCACTATAGAAAAGGAAATCAATGGACAACTCTCTTTCTTAGATCTAAATATCATAAGGAATGACACAAAAATAAAATTTGGAATTTACTGGAAACCAACACATTCAGAAAATTACATAAAAAATAATAGCCACAACCCAATTACACATGAACCTGCAATAATAAACAGCCTTACACACAGACTAGTCAACATACCCATGGAAAAAGAAGAATATTTCAAAGAACAAAAAGCAATACTACACATAGCAGAAGAAAATGGATACAACAAAAGTTTGGTGTTGAAGAAAATTAGAAAAGCTAAACTAAAGAAAACCATTAAGGAAGCAACCACATTTACAAAAGAAAAAGAAAGCAACAGCATATTCAGTTCATTCACATATCACCCAAAAATATTTAATAAATTTAAAAAGATCTTCAAGGAACAAAATATCACCTTGTCACCTACTAATAGACACTCAATTTTAAAATTTCTAAATTCAAAAACAAAAGATGAAATCCATCAGTTAACAGATCTGGAATATACCAGATAAGTTGTAAGAATTGCAAAAAATCCTACATAGGTCAAACTAAAAGAAATCTAAAAACCAGAGTCAAAGAGCACTTTAGAAACATCAGATAAGTCAGCAGTAGCATTTCATTTTTGGAATGAAAACCATGACATTGATCCAAATCCAAAATTATTAAAAGGAACGATAAACCAAAATAAATTGACAACATGGGAGAAGATATTCATATGGAAAAATAAGGATCGCATAATGAACTTTGAAATCCCACCAGTAGATAATTTGACAAAGAAGTTCATAGTTCCACCACCACCAGAGAGAGAGAGAGAGAGAGAGAGAGAGAGAGAGAGAGAGAGAGAGAGAGAGAGAGAGAGAGAGAGCAGACAACAACAGATGCCAGTTGGAAAGAGATTGAAAATGAAGGCGAATGCCTTTGAAACTAGTCTCTCATTAATATAAACAAGTAAGTGACGAGTATTAATAAACCAACTACAAATAGTTTCTGAGTTTGCTTACAACTGTTTAACAACCAGCCACTTGGATAACTGCTCCAAGTCAAAAAAGAACATCAATAAATTTCATCTCTTTGTTTTCATAAGGCTGTTTATCTGTTAAGTCTCGGGAACAAAACATTGAAAATTGTCAACCAATCCTGCATTCTATAAACCAGAACAGATTTCTTTGCCTTTTCAATACTACTATGTAAGAATGACTGCTCTTTATAAATTTGTGTTATTGGACTGGAAGTTGAAATGTCTCCACATAGTTAAGGAAAAAGGCAGCACTTTGTTGGTTGCAGGTTTGAACTCCACTAGTAAGGACACTTCAGTAACTTCTTAAGATTTTTAGTATACTGTCATAAATATCAACAAATTTCAGAGCTTTCTCTCCTTTCATATATTTCTGTCCAGCCTCATAGCAGTAAGACTTACGGTCGAATTTAAGATACTTTAGGATCCTGACAGTTCCTTCGAAGGTTAAGGAAGGGAGGGTTTCTGTGGCAATGACAGTGACTGCACCTTTTTCAGACCGCACCACATAACTTCAACCAGTTAGGTGAGCCTTCTCCCTTTACCCCTTCTCTTGCCAAAAATGTTACTGTGTTATCACATTGACATACATGTCATGGAAAGCACTGTTATTTCGTTCTCTTCGCTGTTTATTATCTAAGTGTACTTAATTGTTTGGCTATAATTAAACTTTTAAAAAAGCCAGTTTCTTTGTTAGTTATTTAGCCATTTCATTATGTATTAATAGTTTGTAGGTCATCAGTGCTTTAGTGTTATTAGTGGAAGGACATTATGTCCCAAACTACCAACACCACTTTAAAATGAGGTAGACAGAACTCGCTTCTCCCAAGAAAAACTAGTCAAAAGTAAGACTGGGAATGCAGACAATCAAGGGAAATGGTGTGCGCACTGTATGAATATTTTGAGAAAGAGAGGGAACATGAAGGCCACCTATTAGATATCAATAAAGCTGGAAATTAATTGTTCTTTCACGCTGGCCGTGTGTAGGCTAAATTGTGGAAACATAGAGTCAGACTGAAAAATTCAATGTCGTAGCCGAGATTTGAACCACATATCTTCAATAAAGCTGTCAAAAGACCTGCTGCTGCCCTGAAACTTAACAAGAACTCAGTGATCAGGATAGGGAAGGCCTTGAAAGGAAGAAGAAAAACTGCAGGAAGAAGGAGAAAATAGAGAACAGAGAGAAATGGCATCCAAGAGCATTCTAGAAACTCCTGGGAAAAGACAGCATTTTAAGAAGAGGGTGACTGACCTAGTTGCATTCCAGCTAGAAGCAATTTTTCATCATGTTTACCAGTATTACATGCATAAAGAACATCCTACTTTAAAAAAGCTTCTTATCACTCTAAAAAAAGAAAATTTATTTGAAGGAAGTCAGTCTTCCCTTCAAACAATAATACAAAATCTAAGCTTTGAGTATCAGGTCCTCAACACTTGAGAGAAATCGCATTGTAATTTGGTGATGTCAGTATCTCGGGGAGATGAAGAAAACTGATTTCAGCACAGTTGTATGGCTGGATGAAACATGGATACATGCTGGTTATACCCTAAAGAAGGGTGATGGATGGCACTGCAGAGGGCAGAATGAGCTATGGGAGAAAGGCTCATTATCTTTCATGCAGGAAGCTCTCAAGGTTTTGTTCTGAACTGCCTGCTAATGTTTTGCTCCATAAAGAAGTGGACTACCACAAGGAAATGAACACCAAAGTATTTGAAAAATGGTTTGAAAATTCCCTTATGCTAAACATCCAGCCTAATTCCACATTTGTCATGGATAGCACGCCACACCATTTGATAATGTTGAATAAACCTGCAAAACAGATACGGTGACATTCTTTCATGATTGGAAAAAAATGTTCTTCAAAAATACAGTTACGTCCCAGTGACAGAAGCCATGAGGACAGCTGAGCTCATGGAACTCGTAAGATTATACAAACCAAGCAATCCTGCATACATCATAGACAAGCTGGGAAGAAAAAAAAGGGTATAGAAAATATATGAGCTCAAGTGAGGGGCTGTGTGACTCGAAATAATAAACAGTTCACTGTCACTAAAGTGGAGCTACTTACAAGAGGTGTAGAAACTGTCACAGCTCAGAATTGGAGTGATATTGTTTCCTAGGTAAAGGTCTGACAGAAGAACAGTGGCATAAGGATGGAATAGTGCAAGTCTGCCTGGAGGAGATGGTGATATCCCTTTCAACTTCCAGTTCCAGTTAAAGCGGTGAGGAGTTGCATAGTATTCTTCCCTGGGTATTGCCCCGTGCCAGCATAAACATGAGTTATAGATTATCATTTAGTGCTATCTTTCTTAAGGCAATGCACAGCTGAACATTCTAAACTTTCAAAAATGTAAATTGTGTGTTAAACCTATCTCTCCACTTTTAGAGATTCCCTATATTTGCAATGACAGCTTAAACTGTTAACAGGTTTTTATTGTTTTTGCTCTTTATTTTATAAGCAAGACTTTCACTGCATTTTTTATTTTCTTAATCCTTTTTCCATGTAATTTAATCCTTTTGTTCCCCCCCCTTTTTTTTTTCTCCCTCCATGTTTCATACCTTCACATTTTGCTCTTCCCTGACATGTGTAACATTCTTAAATAGGGATGATTTTGATTTTTCTATTTGCACATATTTTTAATGGTGTTTTTATGTTTCTTCAGTGAATGCTGATTGAAGTTAATCTCTGAAGATGCAAGGTCATTTGGAATGTAATGCATATCTATCTTACATCAGAAGAATTTTATACAAAACCAAACGGCACATCACTGTTGTTCTTGTGTGGCTCTATTCTGGAAGTACATTCTTCTACTTCATTTCCAGTTTTTGCTGCAGGATTATTTATTTCTGTATTCTTCAAAGGTTTATCATCTAAACTAAAATGATCACAAGCTCTGAATTTTTACACCCTAATAATGATTAAATTAAAATTTTAAAATGTGTCAGGTTATAATTATACAGTACCTACACTCTGAGTAGTGTAAAATGTATATTCTTTTAGTTAATTGATGGAAATTTATCATCTCCTCATACCAGCCGTACACAGGCTGAGCTTTTTGATGGAGTCAACATGAAAAATTCAATGCCATGGCCAGGACCCGAACCATAGATCTCCCAGCCTCCACCCAGCCACTCCCACCCACCGAGCCACCGTGGCCAACTTGCTGTCATGACACTAAATTCTGCATTTGACTCATACATTTCCCCGGTAAAACACTAGGGATTCTCGCATTCGAGATACACAAATTGTGGCAACGTACTATCATAAGTACTTGAGTCCCAGGCTTCATCATTTAACTAAAATAATAAGAATTAAATGAGTTAAACAGTGGGGGGAAGGAGATGAAAGTGTGAAATTCAGTGGGTCATGATATGATGCACTTTTATTGCTTATGTATATTAACTTTTCCATATCGATCCTTAAACCACCACTAAACATGCTTAAACATTTTCAACTCTTGGGGTCTAAACCAAAACAAGTAACAGCCTAAGGATACTATGATCCTTTGTGTAATAGTTGGTTTTAATTAAGTATATAATTTTGTTTTACTCATTGTTTTATCAAAAGCTATAGTGTTTTTAAGTAAAGTAGCTCTCATCTCTTTTTCAAAACATTTGAGGTAGCTTGACGGAGCTGACATGGGGGGTTCAATATCATGACCAGGATTTGAACCACAATCTACTGAATATAAGGCTGTGGCATTGAATTTTTCATGTTGACTCTATCAATCCAATACCTTAGCCTGTATATGGCTAATGTGAAGAAATGAATAATTTCCATCAATTAACTTAAATAATAAGAGTTAAATGATGAAGCCTGGGACTCAAGTACTTACAATAGTAAGTCGCCACAAACTGTGTATCTCGAATGCAAGAGCCCCTAGTGGTTTACCGAGAAAATATATGAGTCAAATGGAGAATTTGATATCATAACGGCAAGTTGGCCATGATAGCTCAATGGGTAAGAGCGACTAGATGGAAACCAGTAGATCCATGGTTCAAATCCCGGCCATGGCATTAAATTTTTTATGTCAACTCTATCAATCCATTGCATCAGTTTCATCGCTAGTATCTCTGAGTGTTGCTGATAATTTCATCAACTGCATTTTCTATTACACCATCATTTCTCCAATATTTCATTTCCAGCTCTTGGACCTTCTTGCAGTATCCTTCCCAATCTGTCGCAGTTACAGAAGAGAATGCTTCTATGGCAAGTTTCTGCAGATTTGTGGCTGACATATGACCAGTAGCGTTGCGTTCTCTGAAAACATTCTTTATTTTTGCCCACGCCAGTTCAGTTGCATTCAGATCACAGTTATATGGAGGTAAACAATAGTGTGTCCCCTTTCGAGAGCCATAACATCCACAACATAAGTCTTGCTCCTAGGTTTTTTGGCCTCTATTAAACTGTAGAGTGTAGTTTTCGTCATTTTATAATTACAGGCAATACCCTTTTTTTCCAACCAACATATCATTGTTGCTTTCAGGTTGTATCTTGTCGGAGTTTTGTCTAACTGTTGAGAGTGATATGGTAAACTAATGACGGTGGAAGGTTAGGGAGAACTTGTGAGCTAAACCATTTTTCAAAATTATGTGAATTCATTTGTTCATGATAATCTCCTTGTGTGAATCTGGCCATAAATATTAATTGCGCCTCTTTAATAAATCCTCTTCTGGATCCAACACTGGCAACAATTAGTCTTTTAGAGGCACTTCCCCAAGCAATGACACCCAAAACGTCTTTCTTCTTTTGCCAACATTTCCAACTGTCATGTAATTGTCTATCCAAGTTTCGTCCAAATAAAATACTTCCCTGTTCATTTCTCTTACATTCTTTATCTGTATGAGGAAACGAGCACACCAGTCAATGACGTCTGCTCTCTCCAGCAATAACACATGTTTATTTTGCACTTTCTTCTACAAAAGCCCATCGATTTTAAAACTTAACGAAGAGAGGTTGCGCCCCATCCCCACTGTATTTTTTCTCCCAAGATTGGAATTAACTTATTTATTGTAAGAATCACTTTCTGCACTGTGTAGAAATCCTCAATTGTATCTCGAATGACTTGCTTGTCAAATTGATCAATCTGCAGTTTTGCTCGAACTCTGGTCCTAAAGAAAAAAGGTGGGAAATAGAAAGCTATGTAGAAATATACAAAGGGCTCAGAGCAAGAGAAAAAGAAAGATAAAAGAGCAAGATATAAGGAAAAGGAGGAAGCCAAAAAGGAAAGAATTGAAGGAAAAAGAAGAAAGAAAGAAAGAAAACATCACTATTATTACCATACACAGATCACAGCCTTACCTGCTTTTTCCTGGTGTTTTCGGAGATTCATTGGGATGAGATTCACAAAACGATTTAATACACCTGACAGTGCTGATGCATTTTCCTGTGTAAGCAGCAGCTCGTTCTATGGATTTGCTGAGTGGGAACATTAGCTGGTTGTTATCCTTTTCTATATCGCAACTTTCTGCAACTTTTGCTATTATTTGTGGTCATCACTATGCACGATTGTATGTGCATGTTTCTGAGTTGGAGGTCGTTGCTCGGAAGGTAATGATGATGATGATTTTGGTGTGTCCTCAGCCATAATTACAAACTGGTTAAGCTATAGTAATTAACCTCGAACTTGCACAAAACGAATGCACACAGAAAACAAAGAACGCATGTAAAAGCTTAGCATATTAGCCACTAGGTGTCAGAGTGTACTAGTGTAGTGTACTATAGGTTAACCGTGAACAAAATGTAGTTGAAGGTGTGGCTTACCGAAACTGAAGTCCTCTAGCTTTCCCCGTCTACTGTCAGTTTAGGTTGCCTCTCCTCTCCTCCATGGCACAGGTTGCACAGCACTGGTCAACGTATGAAGGAGTGGGAGTCATGTGTTGCTTGGATGGCGATGAGGGGAGAATGTGCTCGTGCATGCGCGCACAGACTGCACTTTGTTTGCGGTCTATCTATAGTATAGTGCTTTCATGTTTCCAAGTTGTCATCTGAGTTTACGGAGTTAGCCGAAATCTACCAAGTGAGGACTCTGGAGACGAACGCTCAACTTATGGTGCACGTACTGTAATTCCCTTTATATCACTTCTGTGGGATCAACTTTACCACATGTCTGTTCTCTTCCATTGGTAGTTTAGTACTCCCTCTATTCTGTTAAAAGATTCGACTGTTGCTTAAAGCCTAGTTATTCAGATGTTCTCCTTATATCTGCAAGAAAATTAGCAATAACTTCTGCAAAAATTTATCATTATTAAGAAGTAGAGGAAATAAGCATTTATAAGAAGAGTTTCTACTAAAGTAGAGAAAATCATGTGAGTGCAACACATCAGATTTCTCTCTCATGGGCGTGCAAAGAGAAGGGAATTTTAAAGTCTTCACTTAAGTCATCAGCTTTTAAAACAGATGGCTATTGCTTAAGCCTTCATTTTTACATTAAGCAATAATATGTGTAACAAAACATTTTTGCATATGTTTCTCTTAACATGAAGTGAGAAAAAAGAGCTTTTGAAGGAATAATTTGCTTAAGACTTAGTGCAAAAAGTCAAGTGAATGATACACAGTTTTAATTTAATATATTTATTTAAAATAAGGGGAGTTGAATATTGTAATCAATGAACAATCAGAGTCAATTTCACTGGACAGCATGATGTACGTTGGACTTCATTTGGACTTCTTTATGAAGTATTCTCCAAAAGATCATTAGTGATTAAATTTTAATTCAAGTGCAACCTAAAGCATGATCTGCTCCAGACTTTTATAATTACATTCTATCTTAAACATTCATTGTTCAGTCATTAATGACCAAACCAAATATTGTTTTACAGCTTTACCTTTTCACTCAAAATCTTTATGTGGATCGCCGGAAAGTTTGCTGCGTCGTGAAGCTACCATCAGAAGAAATTACAGAAATCCTGGTAAATATTGCTATATTACATCCCAAAAAGGGATGGGAACTGCAGCTATGCTACAACAAGGATTTCATTACAAGGTCAGTAAGATGAAAGATGAAGCTGTTAAATATAACTAAGATTGGCAAGGAACAATGAATTGCAGTAGTATATTTACTACAGGAATTGACTTTACTTGATATTGTAAATCTTAGCTTTTTGCTTTCATAAAATATGCTTGCATTGATAATAGCAGCTGTGCACTTAAACTGAAGACATTAAGTAGCTAAATCCCTCTCTATAATTTTCATAGAGATGCTATAAAGAGATTGATAAATAATGAAATATTTAAAAAATATACAAATTAATTATGTGTGTGTCTGGTGCTAAGAATTTGAATTCTTCTTCTTACTTCCCATTTAGAGGCTAGACATTTTTTATTTTTGTTATATGATCAATGTTCATTAAGTCATCTTTATCACATAAAAAGCACTATGGGGAAGCCATTAATCCAGTCTTGAACAAATGTCCACTCAGACAGTCATGGCCTATGATTAATCTGAATATTCCAACAGATGATTTTCTGGCTAGATCTGAAATTGTTTTTAATTTATTTTGGAGATCCTTCCAACTAAGAAAACTATCAAAGTTCTAAGGCTTTCACGGCCGGTGTCAATACTAGATACAATATTTACCGGGCTTGTGGGCCGTGGTCTATTGGGTTCCTTCTTCTTCCCAAACGTTTCGTCTGCGACTGCGGCAGACATCTTCAGTGGCGGCGAGGTCGAAGTTTCCTAGTGGAGATTTCAGCACCGACTGAAGAAAACTATGTTTGAAAGCTTATCAGGCAAATAGATTTTGTAAGGAAGTATAAGTTGTATCCATTTATCAAAACTAGTGAACATGCTTATAGGAAGAAACGAATTTACAGGTAGCTCCTGCTCCATCTTCTTGGTTGTAAAGATGTGAGTTAATAATAATATTAATAATAATAATATTAATAATATTGTTGTTGCAATTCCTTTCTTGGAAGTGTTGAAAACAGTGTTGTTATGATAAATTAAATTTATATTGAGGAATTAATCCTTAAAGAATTAATCCTTTTAAATACATTACTCCGGTATATGGGTGATTTTTGATTAATTAGAGCCAACTGAAAAATTCAATGCCGTGGCCGGGATTTGAACCACGGATCTACTGGTTTCCGTCCAGTTGCTCTACCCTTGAGCTACCATGGTCAACGTGCCTTCCTGACATTAAATTCTCCAATTGACTCATCATATTTCCCGGTAGACCACTTTAGGGTTCTCAAATTTGAGACAACCACTTGTGGCGACTTACTTAATTACCAGGTACTTAATTACCAGGATTTTTATCGTAGATTATTTTTAATGTAAATTTATATTGAAGAATTAATCCTCAATATAATTCCTCAATATAAATTTACATTAAAAATAATCTACGATAAAAATCCTGGTAATTAAGTACTTACAATAGTAAGTCGCCACAAGTGGTTGTCTCAAATTTGAGAACCCTAAAGTGGTCTACCGGGAAATATGATGAGTCAATTGGAGAATTTAATGTCAGGAAGGCACGTTGACCATGGTAGCTCAAGGGTAGAGCAACTGGACGGAAACAAGTAGATCCGTGGTTCAAATCCCGGCCATGGCATTGCATTTTTCAGTTGGCTCTAATTAATTGTTATTGTTGTTCAGTTTTTCATACATATGATTTTGAACATGTTAGATTACACAATTACAGTTGGTTTAGTTTTCTCAGAATTTTTTCAAATCATATAAACATATATTTATTGGATAATCCTCAACTTTCTTTCAAATTGCTGTTTAAAAATATCAGCTATAGATTTATTTTCTAGTAGTAGTTTATTATAAAGTATGATTCTGGAAATGTATACATCTCTTAGAGATACACTTTTATCCACACTATGCCTACAATAGTCAGTGTTTCCTCTTGTACAGTGTTTATGAATGTTGTCGCTTTTAATTGGTTTGAACTTAATCTATTACATATATTATTGCTCTTAGTGCTTAGAGAGAGTAGATGGTAAGTATGAAGTTGATTTCTTTAATGAGGCTTAGCGGAGTATCACTTTTAGCTTCAGACCTCATTATCTGGATATCTTACATTTATGGTTTTAGGCATTTATGCCTTAGCTTCTACAGATGACATTTTTTTTTTTCTTTGTAAAATCTGTAATGAAATCAAGGTTGTATTCTAGTTTAGTGATGTTTAGTGGATTCTTACGAGGTATGAGAGATTCTACTTCATAAAGTTAATCTAGCACAAAAGTTAATTGAGAAGATATTGACACACTGCTTCACTCACACTATTTTTTCACAGGACATGTTTCAAGAGGTTTTGCTCTCATCATCTGCTGGAACTTTGACTAGTGCGAATTGTAGTGGTTTCCTCTTTTTCTGTAGCATCGATAGATGGCATGCTGTACTTATCAAAGATGTCCAGTGGTGGAGTTTCTTTGACAAATACATCGTGCCATCTATCGATATGGAGAAAGAGGAAACCACTACAATTTGCACTAGTCGAGTTCCAGCTGATGATGAGAGCAAAAGCTCTTGAAACATGTCCTGTGAAAAACCAGTGTGAGTGAAACCAGTGTGTCAATATCTTCGCGATTCACTTTTGTGCTAAGTTGTGCTTCACTGTCTCTGCGCTTCTTTCAGTTTTATACTTTGAAGGTTAATCTAGTTTATTTCTCACGTGTTGAACTTTCTGTATGGAGTTTTCAAACCGAAGGTAGACGTGTGGTCTTTAAACCATTTTTTACTGTCTTGAAACTCTCAAAATTTTTCATATGTTAAAAGGGCTTACATTTGTAAATCTTTCATTATAGGTCTATTACATGTAAATACTTTTAAGGTCAGTATAAGAATAGTTTTAATACCCCAGTAACTAACCTAAAAGCTTTAAAGTATTTTGAAAGTTATGGCGATGTTCTTATCAATTGTTCTCCACAGTACTTAAGAACTGGTCTTATATATTGTCGCAGCGACGCGCACAAAAGGTTCGGCACAGATAGATAATGGACGGATAGTGTATCACGGAGATAAACAGCTTGCCTACGCAGAGAAACATAGCGCAGGGATAAAAGGCATTCCAATACAGATAAAGTGAGGTAAAAGGAACATTCTAGTGATATCTTGATTGACAGAGAACATTCGATTTCTTGTTTGTTACAGAACATTCCAGAAATATCTCGTGATATCAGTAGTGGTATATATATATATATATATGAGGTGACACGCCAGCGGAGAGTTGAAAAGTAAACAGTTATAAACAGAATCATAACAAGAGCTGTAATTGAAACTGGCGTTTTGGAAGTGAACTCTTTGTTGTGGTCAACAACCTTGGAAAATTGTAATTGTGTATGTGACGTAATGCTGCTACTGTGAGTGTATTTCTATGCAAATTAACGTTTTGAATTTCTGCAACTCGGACTGTTAATTATACGAACCCACAAAGTCCCAATTGGTGTCAGGAAGTGGAACATTGACAATGGACGCGGCATTGGAAAAGATTTTACAGAAAATGGAAGAAATGAAGGCGGCTAACGATAACATCACCGAGAAGCTGGAAAAACTGAAGGCTGCGAACGAGGACCTCGCCGCCAAATTTGAGGAACAGTTGGCCGACGTGAAGGAGGACGTCATGGAGCTGGGCAAGCGGATGGGTCAAGTGGACGAGCGCGTCGAAAACATGGCAAACCGCATTAACGACCTGGAGGGCAAGGCCAACAGCAACACAAAGTCCCTGAAGGCCATGGAGGAGGACGTCATCAGCAGGAGGTTGGAGGATTTAAAGGTCGACGCGCCGGGACGCAACACATCTGCGCGCATCAAACCGCTGAAGTATGACGGCACGCCAACGTTCGAAGTATTCCGCCGTCAATTTGACACAGTGGCCAAGCACAACAAGTGCTCATCAGAGGAAGAGACTGCACAGCTAATAGACAGCCTACAGGGACGGGCCGCAGAAGTCCTGAACGCGGTCCAGACAGCGATTGCGCCCAAGGACATCTGGGAGGCCCTGGAGAACCGCTTCGGAAATCACCGCTTACCCGCAGCGTACGGCAGCCAGCTGAAGTCAAGGTTGCAGGCAGCAGGCAAGGAGACGCTGCAGTAATTCGCCCTGGCAATTGAGCAGCTGGCCAGCAAAGCATTAGTCGACCTCCCACCCGAGTTCGTATCCCGAGTGGCTGCCTACACATTCGTTGGCGGGTTACGGGACACCGAGATACGTCAACGCCTAATTCTCGGCGACTACAAAACCATCCACGAGGCGCTGACGGCAGTATTGACGATGGAGTCGGCCAAGGTGACGGCTACCCCGACGTCTAGAATGATAAGTATCCGCTACCCTGGAGACCGAAGGCCAGCCGAAGGACGCTGGCGAAGACATAGTGCCCTGTGTTGGGGGTGTGGAGAGCTGGGACACCTGGAGAGAGACTGCTCACAGCAGGGAGAGCAGCCGGAAAACGACTAAGGGCCGTTGTAGAGAGGGACACGTTGGTGCCATCACCACCATCCCCTCGAGTGACACTGCGCGCCGTCAGCCGGCGTATGGATGACGGTAACCTCATGGACGGGAAACTGTGCCGCGTGCTCGTAGACACCGGAGAAGCTGTGACCATCATCAGACCTGACCTGGCCAAGGGTTTGCCGCCAAGCCGACCATACCAGCTTGTGACGACATCGGGTGACACCTGCCTGTGGAGGAGGCCCTGCTGAAGTTGTCCTTGCGAAGGAGTGCCGTACATCTGTGGGTGTTCGTCGCGAAGGTAGCACTGGATGCCCTCAGGAGCCACGAGGCGATGGTCGATGTCGGCAGGAAGGTCCTGCGGCTCAATGGAGAAGAAGTGATACTCCGGTAACCTTATGAATGCCTTGGAATTTGCAGGGGCGTCCTGAGGGAAGACGTGTTTGTCCCCGCGAGACAAGGTGGTGGTGATAGCGCGACTGGAAGGCCAGCGAACCAAGAGCATGATGCTAGACCAGAAGACGCCTGTGCACGGACTATGTGTTGGCAGGACATTGTTGCTGTGTCGAGAAGAGGTGCCAGTGAGCCTGTTCAACCCAACGGATACCGATAACGACGTCCAGACCAGGACGGAGTTGGGAATGTGAGGGCACGTGGTCATCGTGACAGCAATCGACAAGACAAAGGAGCCGGTGCCGACGCAACACCTGGGGCCCCGGCTGGAAGACTTACTGGAGAAGGTGGCGACCACCTGACCGCAGAACAGCTGGAGAATGTTCGACAACTGCTGAGACGATACCAGCATGTCTTCAGCCAAGGCGACAGCACGGACAATGTGCTTCACTGTATCGACACCGGAGACTCCCGGCCTATTCGGCAACCACCTAGACGCATTCCGCTGGCAAAACAAGATGCGATACGAGACATGCTAGAGGACATGAAATCCAGGGGAGTGATTGAAGAGTCTGACAGCCCTTGGTGTTCCCCTGCAGTTCTGGTGACAAAGAAGAAAACAGCAAACTACGCTTCTGCATGGACTACAGGAAGTTGAATGCGGTCACCAGGAAGGATTGCTGCCCCTTACCCCCGATTGACGAGACTCTGGACACGCTTGCTGGTGCGCAGTGGTTCTCGACCCTGGGCCTGAAGTCGGGTTACTGGCAGGTAGCTCTGGACCCAAGAGACAAGTAGAAGACCGCATTCTCGACAGGCCAAGGGCTTTGGCAGTTCACAGTAATGCATTTTGGCCTCTGCAATGCACCATCTACTTTCCAACGCCTCATGGAGTCGGTAATGTGAGGGTTGACTTATGACGCCTGCCTGCTATACCTAGACGACATCACCATCGTCGGCAAGACTTTCAAAGGCCATCTCAACAACCTGAGAAAGGTGCTACAGAGAATGCAGACGACCAACCTGAAGCTGAACACAAAGAAGTGCCAGCTCTTTCGCAAGGAAGTCAACTACTTGGGCTACATAGTCTCACCAATCGGAGTGGCCACAGACCTGGAGAAGACACAGGCTGTGAGAGATTGGCCTCGCCCAAAGGATAAGTGAGAGTTACGCAGTTTCCTGGGGCTGTGCAGTTATTACCGCCGCTTCATAAAGGGGTTCTCCAACATCGCCAAGCCCCTCACCCGCCTGACAGAAGAACACCAGTCTTATGTGTGGACGGAGGATGCCGAAGTCGCTTTACAGCACCTGAAGGAGACGCTTTACAGTGCTCCTATTCTGGGATTTCCACAACCAGGCGGTGCCTTCATTGTGGACACCGACGCCAGCGATCATTGCATTGGAGGCATCCTATCCCAAGTCCAGGACGACCATGAGTGGATGAAAGCTTACTACAGCAAGACACTGTCCAAGACAGAGAACTGTCGGCGTCACCCGGCGAGAACTACGGCGGTAGTAAAGACCTTGGAGCACTTCCACAAGTACCTGTACGGTCAGCCATTCCATCTGAGGACTGACCATTTCGCCCTAACCTGGCTGCTTAGCTTTAGAAACGTGGAGGGCCAGAACCACTGCTCCTTCAAGTCCAACCCAATCCGAACAACTCCCAATCAGGGAGGGGCTCTAATGTTCGGCACGAGGTTCCTCTAGTAACGTGAGAGGTACCGCGAGTGCTAGGGGTCCGCAGTGCCTGCAACACGGCAGCGGAAGGGGACGGATCCCCTCCCCTACTGGAATGGTGGAGAGATACATCAAGACCTTAGAAGGTCGTGGCCAGCCATCAGCGAGACTGGTTCGTCAAGGTATCTTGTTCTTGCTGGCCTACCGCTCATCAACACACGTGATCACTGGGATGACGCCAGCCAGCTTAATGTTCGGCCGAGAGTTACGCCTCCCTTGTGACCTGGCCTTTGAGAGCCTCCAGGATGCAAAACAGCCAGCAACCGAATATGTGGAGAACCTGGTAGACCATCTCCATGACATGCATGAGATGCAGAACATCCAGAAGGCGAGCGACCACATGAAGACCCGATATGACAGGCAAGCCAACAGCCAAGGGTTCCAGCAAGGTGACCTGGTCTTGTTGTACCGCCCTACCCAGATCAAGGGATGCTGCCCGAAACTTCAGCAACTGTGGCAAGGACCATACCGGATGGTAAAGAGGATTAACGATGTGGTCTACCGCATCCAGAAGGTGCCCCGAGGAAAGATGGTGGTACACCTTAATTGTCTGGCCCGCTACGATGGTGCAGTTTGGGACGACCAATCTGAGGAGGGAGCTGTGTCGTAAATCCATCATTACGACTGGTGGCATACGTGCTAAAAGGGTTCGGCATGCAGCGATAACAGACAGATAGCATAGTGTGGAGATAAAAAGCCTGCAAAGACAGATAAAGATAGCCCGGAGATAAAAGACTTGCCGACACAGATAAAGTTAGACATCTAGAATGTTCCTGTGTTATCTGTTGACGTGTTAGAGAACATTCTATAACAATCTGGAATCATAAATGTTTGTGTATAAAAAGAAGCCATGACTAGCTTATCAGTCAGTCGTAAACAGATTGATAAACAGAGTTGTAACAAGAGTTGTAAACAGAGTGTAATCAGAACTGAATTGTGTGAACGCTTTTGTTTGTGGCGACCTTAGAAGATTGTAATTGTGTATGTGACGTAATTCTGCTACTGTAAGTGTACTTCTATGAAAATAAGGAACATTTTGAATTTCTGCAACTTGGACTTTTAATTCTACGAGCCCACAGTCACAATACCTCAGTTGTAAGCAGAAGCATTTCACCTGGCATGTCAGTCTATCTATTTTCCCCTTTCTAACTCATATTTGTTGTCCTAACATTGTGAAAGGTAGTTCTTCTGAAGAATTGAATAGTCTGGCATAGAACATCTGAAATGTAGGTCTAGAAAACTCTTCAGTTTAGCATTGTTCAATGTTAAAAATGAAAAGTTTGCAGAAACTAAAGCTTCACAGTCTGTAAAAATCTAATATTTTTTTTTTTCTTTCTTTTTATGGATACACTTTGTTGCAGTAAAAGTTGCATGGATTATTTCTTACTTGCGAGTAAGTTGAACAGTAAATTTTCTTTTGGCCAATTACCTTTGTGTTAATCTCAGAAACTATTTGTAGTTGTCAAGATTTAACTGTATTGGAACACTACAGTGAAGCGAAATAATTATTAATTTTTAGATGAGTCGTATTTATTACACATCGTACCTCAAAATAGGTATGAAAGTGAAGCAGATGTGTAATAAATACGACTCATCTAAAAATTAATAAATATTTGTAGTTGGTTTATCAATACTCGTCACTTGTTTATATTTATGAGAGACTAGTTTCAAAGACATTCGCCTGGAAAGAGATTTAAAATGGAGGCGAATGTCTTTGAAACTAGTCTCTCATAAATATAAACAAGTAAGTGAGGAGTATTAATAAACCAACTACAAATAGTTTCTGAGATTAATTTTGACGTCACTGTTACTAAATTCCTCCAAACACATATACCTTTGTGTTGCTCATCTTGCAAAATAACACTTCTCTGTCCATAGAGAAAGCATCTCCAAATTTAGATACAATCTATCTTAAATGACATGATTTAGATTGCTTTATTTTAGGCATAGTTGAATGAAAAACTACACAAACTACAAAAGCTCAACTGAACACCGAACTTCTCTCTCAGAAAATTTGTGAATTACTAAATCTAAGACACTAAAAATAATGGATTAAATGGTTGCCTTTGAACTTGCATATTATCAAGTGCCACATTAGAAATTGATCTTGCACATTGTCATGTGCCACATTGGAATTATAATTGCTTACTACAACAGTATGTACATAATGGTAAGAAACTAACTTCCAGTATGTTCATTGTCAACCCTCTGATCAAATATCTATTTATTTTCTTAGATTAAAATTAATTTTAAATAATTTAATAAATTTAGTTTGTCTAATGACTGGAAAAGGAAGTAAAATCTAAAAAGAGACCAAAAATTATGTGGAAATTGACAAAGATGACTGGAACTTCAATTAGAGAAAAGATTAAGAAAACATGCCCAATAAAATACAAAAACCTCTGAACCCGCTATTTTGCCTGTCTGTATCCTTGGCACTCGTTGCTGACTGCCACTATCATAGAAAGGCATGGATGAAACTGTACAAATTTTTTTGTAATTTACGTCCTCTAATGTTAAGTCATATCGTACGGTGAATGAATTGGGTGAAATAATGCTCAAATGAGTCCAGGGTCCATGGAGCTTAGTTACCCAACATTCATCTTGAAGGATAAGGGAAAACCCCAGATAAAAGCCTTATCCAGGTAACTCATCCTGACCGAGATTCGAACCCTGGACCTCTGGAACCTGAGGCCTACGTGCTACCATCTATGCAACCAAAGTGGGCGTAGATCATTTTCAAAACTACTTTTAAAGGCTTTACTTACCAACTTTATGAAAGGAGATCCTGAAACTGCCACCATCGTCCGTGCATTTTTGACACCTCTTTAGAAAACTATCCATCACTTGCTGAAATGCTGTCAATTTCTTGGCAGATATTTTGTTGTAATTCTTTTAGGATGTGTTGGTTTGTCTTGTACACTTAATGTTTTAAGTTACCCCAGAGATAAAAATCACAAGAGGTTAGGTTGGAATACCAAGGAGGCCACAAATCTGTACTAATAATTCTGTCCTGAAACACTTTCAATTGTTCTCATCAAAATATTTTCTGCATGAGCTGTTGCATAGTTCGTGTTGAAAAAAGGCAAAATCATGTTCCTAGTCTGCTAATTATCTCAAAAACAAGCAGAAGGGGGGAAAATTGCATTCATTTATGTACAGGCATCAACTGTTGATTAAAAAAAAGGGGTCTATAAATCTTCCTCCACTAATGATGCGTCATACACCATCTTTTTACATGAAGGGGTACATCATGAACAATAATAAGTTTCCGTAAACTATAATAATGATTTTTTTTTGTACATATGTCCACAAAAGTGTAATCCTTGTCTTTTAAAAATGTCTCTGGGGTAACTTAAAAATGTACAAGACAAACCCACACAACCTTGAAGAATTAAAACAAAATATCCACCAGGAAATTGGCAGCATTTCACAACATGAACTACAGAGAACATTAGTTTCCTAAAGAGGTGCCAAAAATTGCCAGTTACAGCATCTCCTTTCATCAAGCTGGTAAATAAAGTCTTTAAAAGTAGTTTTACAAATGTTGTAATGGTTTCATCTGTGCCTATTGTGACTGTGAGTTCATAGAATTAAAAGGCCAAGTTGCAGATATTCCAAATGTTCTTTATTTCCGTAGCAATACACTGTTCAATTCTCATGTAACAACATTACATCTCATATCACAGTCTACAGCACTAAGGTCGATGACAGTAACAAACAGCTCTCCTTACAACACCAACACAGCTGACTCTCATTTTACAACACTCTTGTTACGTGTCTTTACAACAATTCTTGTTTCACAACTCTAACTCCTCCCTGCCAATCGTCGCTTCTTTAAATACTTTGCTGATAATTTATAGGTTATTCGAAAATAAACCAGAACCCGAACAGTCTGTATCAGTCAAGAAGTAACTAGAAATTTCCATTTATCTCAGTTTGTGTGTTTCGGCAAAACTTCATCTGCATGGTATCTTCGTCTGCCGGCTCTTGGTTTTCACACTGCCCGCCTATCAGTTCCTTTTGTGTAAACAAGCCGCACTATCGTAGATACGGGTTCGCAACAATATAGTAATTTTGACTGTGTCAAAGTTCCAAGCGATTTCTTTAGCTAAAATATATTTGAAATTGTTTCCTCAGTGCTAATCATGGCTTCAACTAGTAATGTAGCAAATAAATAGCTAGTGTAGGAAGAGTTCAGGCTTCTGATATTACATCAGAAAATGTGGAAGACTTTTTGCTGTTTGACAGTGATTTGGACATTGATGGCGAGTTTTCCGATTTTAAGGGGGGTGTTGAGGATATAGGTAGCAGTGAGGAGGAAAATGACCCATTTCCAACAAGTGTTCGTGAAGAATCAACATTATGGAGTTGTCAAAATAACTCTAACACAAATAGACATACCTTTACGAGCACAACCTCTGGTGTACAGCCGCATACTCAGCTAACTTCTGACAGCCAACCAGTTGACATTTTCACAAAATTTTTTACTACTGAATTACTGTCTCTCATTGTTTCGGAAACAGATGTACATGCGAGTAGGTAGAAGGAAGACCTGATTTTTAAAGGCAACTTAGGACCTAAGAGTAGAATTCAGAAGTGGACAGAAGTAACAATGAATGAGATTTACAGACTACTTGGTCTAATTATGCTCATGGGTATTATTTGTAAACCTACGCTGGACATGTACTGGTCTACAGTTGACATGCTAGCTACCCCATTTTTTGGGAAATGCCTGTCAAATAACAGGTTTACTTCCATTTTGCGCTTCCTTCATTTCACCTGCACAGAAAATGTAAATGATAAACTATACAAAATCAGACCAGTTTTTGATTGCATTATTTCAAAATTCAAAGAAAATTATGTGCCTGGTGAAAAGATCACTGTTGATGAAAGTCTGATGCTTTGGAAGGGCCGCTTAGGTTGGAAACAATACATCAAAACAAAGAGGGCCAGATTTGGCATAAAGAGTTTTGATGTATGTGAAAGTAGAACAGGATATCTCTACAATAGCTGCATATACACTGGCCAAAGGACTGATAACACCGGAGACAAAGATTTGGGGTTATCTGGTTCCATAGTAATGCACCTGATGGAATCTGTACTTAATCAGGGTAGGACTGTATATTTAGATAATTGATACAGTTCCCTAAATTATTCATGGCCTTAACACACACACACACACACACACACACGCACGCACGCACACACACACAAAATGCAATTGGAACAGTACACTCAAATCGTATTGGTTTGCCAAAAGATGTGAATACCAAGGCTCTAAGGAGAGGGGAAATGCATATGTGTCAGCCCCCACTCTTGACCTATGTTGCTTGGCAAGACAGGAGGGTTGTTACAGCATTATCCAATTGCAGCACTAAGATTTTGATGATTGATACTGGAAAAATTGATGCTCATAACAAAATGTCAATTTTCAAGCCCGATATTATCCAGGAATACAATATGCATATGGGTGGAGTGGATCTAGTAGATCAGGTATTACATGCACATTCCTCTTTGCCAAAAACAATCAAATGGTACAAAAAAGTATTTTTACACCAGCTGGATATAACAATATACAATTGTTTAATAATTTGGAGAGCTCTAAACCCACAGAAGACAAAGACGTACCTGAACTTTCGCATATTCGCAACTATTCGCAAGCATTTACTTGCAAGCTAATTGAGCACTATAAAATTCAGAAATCTCTATACTGGGGGTAAGAAATCCACCACCCCAGCACACCTCAGACTTGAAGGAAAACATTTTCCTAAAAGGGTACAGAAAATGTCTGGTGTGCCACAAGAAAGGTATCCTAAAGGAAACTAGTACGATTTGCCGTGAATGTGGAGATGTGCCCTTGTGTGTTTATCCCTGTTTTGAGGTGTACCATTCAAGATGAAACTTTTAAATGTAAGCTTTTACTTCTTATAGAATTTATTTAAATTTACTGTAAAACGAAATTTAAAATAATTATCATTAAATAAACATTAAATGCATGTATGCACAGAACCTCTATACACGTCCATATTGGTTTGGCGCCTTTTAACTTGGATGTCATATGACATCCATATCAGTGAAAGAGTTAAGCCCTTTACTTTTAGGATTTCGGGAAGTGCACTCAAGACCATGTGAACATGAAATTGCTGGAGTATGAGCTTTCCTCGACTTGCATTTTGATTTCCTTTCCTTATTTTTGCTTTTCCTACCTCCCGTGCATTCTACCACTGGTACAGTTTCACAATGTGAGCTCTTGTCCATTGTGAATAGTACTGTGAAATGTCTCAACTAAGAATAAAAATGCCATGTAAGTATAACAAAGCTTTCAGAAATTAACATGAAATCCAAGCGCACAACCTGAATTCGCAGTTGGTGCAGCAGTGTACAAAGCTTGGAGGAATGTTGGAGAATTCCAAGAATCACAATAGTCAGATGGCAGTCACTGCCAACATGCGTTTCTTGGAATTGAGGTTACTACACGCTGGATCATAAAATCATAAAATTGAATTTATCGACTCTTGCTTTAACTGAGAAAGTGCATGTATCGAATTTTGCAAAATCTGACTTCACAGAACGATGCAGAAGGTGAAAGTTATGCCGATACTATATATAACTCAATTTTACAAAATTTTGCATCTATCGAATTTTGAAAAAATGCTCCTCAATTAGCATATTTGGTAAATTATGAAGTAGAAGCTTGTACATATTTGAATATATGTAATATAATTGAAGATTCAACTGTTTTCTATATAAACATAAGGTAATTGTTATTATTATTATTATTATTATTATTATTATTATTATTATTATTATTATTATTATTATTATTATTATTATTATTACTGTTATGGCAGGAGCAAATACCTACAATAAAGCAATCAAGTGGGAGTGGCTCTATTCAACCATTTTTGTTCTTTACTACAAGAGGAGCAAAAGCATGAAACATTTAGTAGATGAACCAGCAGTACATGTATTGTTGTACCACACTAGATGTTTTCCAGACCATGAGGTTTCAGCTGATGTAGAAGATTTGACTTCTAAAGTGTGCCATTCCTTTGATTCGACAGATTTCAGTTTCCAAAACATTCTCTTCCATGAACGTTGGGCTGTAAAAGAGGGTGTAAAAACCAGTCAGTTGCTAGTTATGAGTTGTGTATTGCAGCTCTTGTAAATGAGTTGGCCAGCCAGAGCAGCGAACAGCAAAGTTTGTTGAAAGTTGTAGTCAGCAAGTAGAGCAGTGTAAAAGTAAATACTGGTGTGCAAGCAGTAAACATTGAGAAGTTCCAAGTATCATTAATTGGTGTATCCAACAGAGACCTAAAAGAAAAATTCAGTTTCGACAGCCACGTCAGCCATATTACACAAAATTTTTAAAGTTTGAAAGATTAACAGCATGCCCCATTTCAAGTAATATTATATGCTTTGTATTCTTTGGTATTCAAGTTATTTTTTGATTTGGTCTTTCTTATGTCCTTATAGTTCCTGTTATTGTCCTTGTAATCATTGTTGATATCACTCTCACTGTCATGACTTTAACTCTTTGTTTTTACTCTGCACTTCACTTCACAGTCCTATTGAGTTGCAGGATTGTTGGAAGTCTCTCAGATATTTGGATACAAGCTGTTGTGCAGTCGCTGGCCAGCTTCCTCCTTTTTTCCTAATGCCTTCTCTTAATGTGTTTCTTTGTTGTAGTACTTCTGGGCATTCATATATTATGTGATGTACTGTTTGATGTTCTGTGTTGCATGAACTTTAGGGTTATCTGCGATGTGGAATCTGTGTTTGTATGAATTGGTTTTTCCATGTCCTGTAGTTAGAGCTGTAAAACACGGCATGAGTGACACATTCACCTTGAGTCTCTCTCTAATGTAGGGGAACAAACTCCTTGTTATTGCTCCTTTGGTTGAGCTGTTTCATCTATTCTGCCAATCCTGTATTCCCTTTTCTCTAATTTCTGCTTCGATTGTAGATTTTGGTATCCTGTTGTAAACTGTTTCTATTCCTGTTTCTTCTGCTTGCTTTGCTAACTTGTGTGCTAGTTCATTTCCAGGAATGCCAATGTGTGCTTTTACTCACTTGAAATATATTTTCCAGTTTTGTTGACTAAGTGCTGCTATAATACTGTGTATATTGTCGCGGTAATGGGCATTAAAGTTTCGGCGCAAATAGACAACAGACGGATAGGTTTCACGTAGATAACGAGCTTGCATAAGCAGATAAACATAGCGCTTGAGATAAGTGACGTGCCGGCCGAGATAGCGTTTCACACTTCTGGAAGGTGTAAACAGAGTGAGTAAGCAGAGTCAGTTGTGTAACAAGAGTGTTGTTGTAACGAGAGCTAATGTAATCAGCTGTCACTGTTTGTTATTGTCATCAACCTCGGAAGATTGTGTTGTTTTGTGATGTAATGTTGTTACGTGAGAACTCAACAGTGTATTTTGACGAAAATAAAGGAGATTTTTAATTTCTGCAACTCTGCCTTTTAATTCTATGAACCCACAAAGTCACAATATCTGTTGTTATGAAATTATGTTTCTTGTTCTCGAGAAGTGACAGGGCTACTTGACTGTCAGTATGGACTGTAATTGTCTTCTCTATTTCTGCTACATTAAGTTTATTGATTTCTGTCATAGCTTTTAGGATGGCTATCTTTTCGGCTTGATTATTAGAGCAATTTAGGTTCAAGTTGAATTTTAGTGATTTGATTAGGTTTACTTCTTTGAAAATTGCCACTCCTGCTCCAACTTTGTTTGCTGTCTTGGTGCCATACGTGTAGACATTGAAGTAGGTAGTGGTGTTTGCATCTTCTGTCATTTTGATTTTAACTTTTTGAGCTGGATGGTTCCATTTATTAAGTTACATTGGTGAGTCATAGTCTTCTTTAGTTTTCAGTGTCTTGTATAGCTCTGCTTTCCCTTTTATGGTTATTGTTATAGGCTGTACCCCTGCTATAACACAGGAGGCATCGTATGAAATTGTGCGGTAGGCTTTTGCTATCTTGATATTGATTAATCTTTGGACTCTTTGCAGTTTTAAGAAGTTCTTGACACTGTGCAGCTTCTACCCATAGTGGTGCTCCGTATGTGAGAACAGGTGTGATTGCCCCTTTACTTATGACGCTTAATGCCTTTGGGCCAAGACCCAACTGTAATTTTGCTGTTTTGCCCAGTGAATGTATTAGGTTTGTTGCTTTTTGTGTAAATATGGCTGATGTGGCTGTCGAAACTGAATTTTTTGTCTATGTATATGCCTAGATGCTTGATTTCTTCTACTTGTTCTAGTTTTTTATTGTTCATATAGAGATTGATCACTTCATTCTTTCTTGTTCGTTTCTTTGAAATCACCATGACTTTTATTTTGGTTGAAGTGCAGTTTGTTTCCCTTAGCCCATCTTTCTATTTTCCTCATATCTTCATTTGCATAAGCTTCAGCTCTCAGTATAATTTTCCCTTTAATTAAAATGAGTAGGTTGTCTGTAAATGACTTGTGTCATATTAGTGTAATTCAAATTTAAGAGGGTGTTGTAGAGCATGTTCCAGTACTCTGGTCTGCTGCATGACCCCTATGGGCAGCCTCTCTTCACTTCCTTTTGTATTTTATATCCATCGAATGCACCTTTAATGTCCAAGCTTGTCATGGCATTATAGTTGAACTCTTTAATGTTTACCTCTACCAATTCTTTCAAGGTCATTATTGTGTCAATCATGCTTCTCTGAGGTGTGAAGCCGTACTGATTTTTGTTCAGGAGATTTCTTGAGTACATCTGGTGGGATATTCTTCCTATGAGCAGTTTCTCCAGTACTTTGCCTCCTACATTAATCAGGCTAATGGGTCTGTATGTTGAGACTTTGCGCTGTGCCCTCCTTTCCTGGTTTGATTATTGGTGTCATTATTGTCCTTTTCCACATTGCTGGGAAAACTCCCTGTCTGAGACATAAATGTGTGTGTGTGTGTGTGTGTGTGTGCGTGCGTGAGAGAGAGAGAGAGAGAGAGAGACAGAGAGAGAGAGAGAGAGAGAGAGAGAGAGAGAGAGAGAGAGACAGAGACAGAGACAGAGACAGAGACAGAGAGAGAGAGAGAGAGAGAGAGAGAGAGAGAGTGAGAGTGAGAGTGAGAGTGAGAGTGAGAGAGTGTGAGAGAGAGTGTGAGAGAGAGAGAGAGAGAGTGTGTGAGAGAGAGAGAGAGAGAGAGAGAGAGAGAGAGAGAGAGAGAGAGAGAGAGAGAGAGAGAGAGAGAGAGAGAGAGAGAGAATTGGGCTAATGATTCTAGTGGCAAATAAAGTGGGTTCAGCATGACTGTGTCACTTATTATAGTTTGTTTTTCAGTCAAGGTGTTGAGAACATTGTGTTACTTTAATACCAAAAAAAATAATGTATAATACACGACAACAGAAATTGATTTGTATTAAACAAATTGGAAGTAGCACACTTCTTTGGTTCGTAAATGCTATTTTAATTAATTTATTCAGGAAATACTGTATAATGCTAAATGTTTCTCATGTCCAATCAATAATATCATTCCTGCATTTCCATAATCTGTATCCTATAAGCCATACTTAAATAAGAATAATATGCACAAAATTAATTTATATATTTGTACTAACTCTGGACGGTTACTAGAAGTACTGCCAATGTGTGCATGAAGTTTGACTGACATAAGGAGGCAATGGCTTATCTTGTTGATAAGCTTTATTGTTTGCTGTGTCATACTGACTTTGTGTTGGAGAATGGAGCAATTTACTACCACTGTCAAGGTTCAAGCTATAGATTTCTGGCTTTTCATGCTGATGTTCTGAGATACCCAACTCACATCAAACTTTCTTTTTTGATAGAGACTTACCTAGAGCATAAGAATGGACAGCTGAAGATCTGTGGCATTGGATATTTGAAGGTTAATGCTTATTGAAAATATTAATTCTTGTGTACTTTAGTAAGAAAATGTTTTAGGTACCCAGAGGTTGTGCAACGGCAGCAAATGTGGTGGGATGCAAAGCAGAAACAGCTTAGTGAAGCATTCAAAGAAGACAGCTGCTCCTCTCCAGGCAAATCTAGCTGCAGATCCAATAGAGGGTCATCTGTGTCAGACAATGAACTTTCAGGTGATAGCAAATTACTTGCTTATCCTCAGAATCCCAAAACTAGTCACAGGGAATCATTCAGTTCAGACAATGAAAGTGGCGCAGAGGGAGGAGTTGTAAGGCATAAGCGTAATAAAACTACAATTTCATCAAAAATTCCGCGAAAAACAGCCAAGCAAAGTAATTTAATCTATAATACAGAAGTGTTGGAAACGTGACGCATCAAGCCGGTCATTAGCCGGTAAAATTAAGACATCACAGATTCTGCAATAAAAGTGATTAACTGAAGATTACATCTTTTTGTTCAAAAGCCAATTGATAGTGTAGTCTGCATATACATTATCTTATAAATTTCAAGAATTAACTTTTGTAATTGTTATGCCTTTATGTTTAAAGAGAATAACAAAGTATGTGCAGATTAAAGGAGGCAAGATACTGTTTAGTGTTTTAAACTAATAATTAATGAAATTTTGTTCATATGCAACAATGTATTTAATAAGCCTTTGTTTTGTATCCCAAAGAATGTATACTAAATCTTTAGGCAATGTAAGTAACTGCTTGTTGTGCTTTGTTACAAATTTCAGTTATGGGGTAATATAGTTGTTAGGGCACATAGGTATTGTAAATACCATGTTGCCTTAATTATCTACATATGCTAATCAATTACCCTTCAAAACTTTTAATGCAGATCTTGAACTAAGAACTTAAAGGAGAAGCTTGATTTGAAATTAAGCCTAAGCAATTTAGAAACAACAGTTTAAGTCAGAGTTGTTACAACGTTTTTACTGGCATATTGAAAACGTAGTAGCTGTCCAAGTAAACATTTAGTTAATTTCTGTCTTCTTCAGTGTTGTTCCTATGTTTCTGTGTACTGTTCTGATATAATGAACTGAGTTATGGAAAGTTATTTTTCAGGTAGTATTAAAAAAAGATCTGTATTATTGTTGGGCTTTAGATATTGTGTTCGTTTGGAGGCAGGAAGTCACACAACTGATTTATATTCTGTTGGATTAGATTCAAATAAATTGGATAAGCAGCAAAAATTCTAAAGCAGTGTTGTTATTACAGATCTAGTAATCCTTGTTGCACATCAAGTAACACAATGTCTTATCTGAGATTCTGTAGAATGCACTGTGTCATTTATCATGTGAATTACAATGGGTAATACAAAGTGGGATGGCTCAGGCAATAGTGTCTGTATCCTGCATTTGGGAGATTGTAGTTTTTTATTTCTGTGACTGACATTCCTGATCCATGGATTTTTTTCAGGGGTGAGTTACTAGGCAACTATTTGGAAGCATAGTTACATCCCCAAATTTTCTGTCCCTTTACTTCACTTTTCATCCTGGTTGGCTGTTTCTGAGTTATAAGTATTGGCAGGAGTTTTCACGTGCATGGCAAGGAATTTGCTTTCTATAATCCTCATTGTCTGAATAGAAGGTGAACTCTTGGGCCCAAAAGAGTATATGTAAACCTGCAGGTGGACTGGGATACTAGTTGTTTGACCACCATCAGGGAGTCTCAATCTGTATCTGTTAGGGACCTAACCATCTGCCATCATCTCCCCAGGTCCAACCAACTTAGTATCCTCTCCTTTCATCCCTCTCTCACAGGGGTGTAGTCATAAAATATCTGTGAGTAGAATTGATAACTCCACCCTTCGAGCCAAGTCATATGGTCATAAATGAGGATATGAATAAAAATTAACAAATTGCAGCCCACAAAGAAGTTGAGAATCAGACATCAGTTTGTTGTTGTTTTCTAATGCCTTGCATCTGGCAATGAAGCCATTAGCATTTGTGCTTTCCAATACTTTTGAACTATTGATTTTAACATCAATTTGTGGTTTTGTATAAATTAAAATTTCCCCTCCTGTTTAAGCTCTGCCATCAGCATTAAGCTTTTACTCGGTGATCTTCACCGTCACTTCAGCTGACACCTATTTTTGTGTCAGGAAGTGATTTAAATATTTGCTATACTTAAATATTCATATTCTTAAGCATATACAGAGCTAATAAATCTAATAGAGATACAGATTTTAAGTAATAGCATATAGTTAAAGACATGTTAAATGAAATAGAAACTGAAATTTGCTTGGCTTTCAACAGATAATGATCATCCCTTTGTGTATGAAGTCCATAATTTCCTTAATTTGAGAGTATTAAAAAATGTCACCAATTCATATAGAGAAACTACTTTATTTGCACTTGTATTTTTGCATCATGATACTGGTATTTTCTGCATTTATATAAAATATCACCATAAGTGATTTTGAGATATTACATGGAGGTATCATGAGCTAAAGCTGATTGAAAGAGTTTCATTTTATTGAAAGTTAATTTAAGATTCATTTTTATAGGAAATGCCATAGTTATAACCTGGTTTTTATTTACATGAACTTCTACATGTGTGCGTGTTCATGTTCATGTTATCAGTCTTCCATTAATGATACCAGATCAGTAAGACCTAACTGTAGTTCTGCTTAATGTCATCATACCCAGAAAAATGATCTCTTCAGCATTGTTAAAAAATCCATTTTGTATCTTATTTTCATCTGTAAGATAGTACTGTGCAAGCCTGTCTCCACTTTTTCTTAGAGCTGCATAAATTTATATTCTATCTCTTATATCTGAGTTTCTGGTGTTCTAGAAAATGAAAAATACTACTAATATATGGGTAGTAAGCATTGCATTCCACCCCACAATTTTATGTCATGTTTAGAGACCTTTGGATGACTTCTGAACCTTCCCTCCCCCTTTACTATACCTAAAAATAAGTGTGGTGTGGTGTGTGTGTGTGTGTGAGAGAGAGAGAGAGAGAGAGAGAGAGAGAGAGAGAGAGAGGGAGGGGGGAGGTGGAAGGGTGAGAACAACGTAACTGAAAAATAAAAAGTAGGTTAAATTCCAATCTTGTTATTCCTTTCTTGGAAGTGTTGAAAACAGTGTTGTTATGATAAGTTAAATTTAAAGGGAGTCGATTAATGACACTAAACAACACTTACTTTTAAATTTTTCCGGAACATGTTTCAGAGACTTTGCCTCTATCCTCAGCCGGCCATCGACTGGTTCTCATTGGTGTAGTTGACAATATTTTGTCAGAGGTCTCCTCTGGTGGCAGTTCAAGGAACTTGCTGAACAAATCTTTCTGGGGGATGTCAACCATTTCTCCTTAAAAAAACCTAATTTGCTCAAACATCAAAGATGCCATTCCATGTAACAAAAAATCTGGTATATATCAAATTGAATGCAGTGACTGTAGTCAAATTTATATTGGAAAAACCAAAAGAAATTTAGAAACAAGAGCAAAGGAACACTTCAGAAACATAAAATATAAACAATTAGAAAAATCAGCAGTTGCCACACATTTTTGGGAAAAAAAAGCACAACATAAATCCAGAACCAAAACTACTAAAACATGCATCAGGAAAACAAGAACTATCCACATGGGAACAAATCTTCATTTCAAAAAAATAGGAACAAAATTTCGACATCCCCCAGAAAGATTTGTTCAGCAAGTTTCTTGAACCGCCACCAGAGGAGGCCTGTGACAAAATATCGTCAACTACACCAATGAGAACCAGTCGATGGCCAGCTGAGGATAGAGGCAAAGTCTCTGAAACATGTTCCGGAAAAATTTAAAAGTTAGTGTTGTTTAGTGTCATTAATCGACTCCCTTTAAATTTAATCCAATCTTGTTATTTAAATTCTGCACCTTCTGAGAATGTGACACTGTATTTTAAAGAAAGTTTCATGAGCATTTAGAAATTTTGAATTTTGTTTTAAAATACTAATAATTTTGATTAACTAGTGTATGTTTAAAATACTTTCATGTCAGTTGCATATTGTATAGTTTCTGGGTACAGCTTCTGTGGTCCTCTTGATTCTGAATGACTTTTCCACAGTTGATAAACTGTAAGATATACACCAGACCTTATAAAAGGAAAACCTTTATACAGATAAAATGCCTCAAAAACATTAATATAGCATTTGATAATTCAATCTTTTTAAAATTGCACAAAAAACCTCATTAGAAAGGCAGAATTGTTTACTGACAAAAACTTCGAAATAGCAAGAAATTATCAAAATTGGGCAAATTATTTGGAAATTGTTAAAGTTAAAAACTGAACAAAAATACTACATAAAATCTCATTGAAAGTATTATTTCTTAAATATCTTGTTGAAACCCCATTAAAATGGCAGAATTAATGATTCACAGCAATAATAATAATAATAACTTTATTCATCACAAATATTTACAAAGTGTGCTTAGCTCCTTAAACAGGTGACAGTCAATGAAATAACAAACATTATTTACATATATACAGGTGTTTACAACTAATAAGTACAATATTTAGGCAAAATGCCTGTACAAAGTGGAGAGAGTACAATTAATGTTTATAACCTATCCTCTAGATATTCCCTTACTGAGTAATATGCCGTTTTTACCATCATGTCTTTGATGGCTTTATTAAATGTTTTTATATCTTTTGTCTGCCTTATTTTAGTGGGTAATTTATTATACATTTTTATTCTTGCATATAGTGGACTTTTTTCAAATAGTGTTAATCTGTGGTTTTAAATTACTTTTGGCTCTGGTCTGATAGCCGTGTTGTTTTTGTGTACTATACAGGTTGTCAAAATTTATATGTATATACTTGCACAGCTCTAGTATATATTGCAATGGGAAAGTTAATATTTCTAAGTTTTTGAATAATGGTCTGCAAGATTCTTTTGGACCTGTGTGTGTTATAATGCGGATTATTTTCTTTTGGGTTTTGAATATTGATTCCCAGCCTGTTGCATGATCCCAGAGAATTATTCCATACGACATGATATAATGAAAGTAGGTTATACTACTTTCCTAGTCTCCAAGTTTGTGATTTGGAACAGGCAGAACATGTTAAAGCACGCAGAATTTAATCTTTTGGCTATGTAATGTATATGTTCCTGCCATTTTAACTGATTATTTACATATATTCCAAGTATTTTTGCTGAGGTGGCAGTACTTATATTGGTAAGGTGTAACATGTTATTGTCTACTTTTGTTTGTTTTAAGTGCATAACAGAAGTTTTAGATGTGTTGAGTTTTAATCCATTACTATTAAACCACTGTTTTAGTGCCAACATTGTTTCAGCTGTTTTCTGCATCAGCTCTATGTTAGTTATTGCTTTAATCCTAATTGTTGTATTGTCAGCATACATTATTGATTTTGCACTGATGTTTTTTAGGAGATCATTTGTATATAGTATGTAAAGTAATAGTCCTAATACGCTTCCTGTGGTACCCCATTATTTGTGTTGCAGTTTGTGTGAGCCTTACCATTACTACTTTTTAGAATTACTTCCTGCTTGCGGTTGTTAAGATACAACTGGAACCATTTTAGTGATACGTTATTTATACCATAAAGTTCTAATTTTTTTAATAGTATTTCATGATTTACACAGTCAAATGCCTTTGAGTTGTCACATGTGATCAGGGAAGCAGACTGTTTTTTATCTAGTATTTGAGATATATCATTCCTGAGGTTTACCAATGCTGATATTGTTGAGTGATTTTCCCTAAAACCATGTTGTGAGTCAGTTAGTTTGCTATAGTAGTTTAAATATGTAATTAATTGTGAGTGTACAGTTTTTTCAAAAATTATTGCAAAAGCGGGAAGTATAGAGATGGGCCTAAAACTGTTAAATTCATTGCTTCCACCTTTGTGAATGGGCTTCACAAGTGCATATTTCATCGTATCGGGAAAAACGCCTGTTGCCATTGATTGACTGATTGATTATTTGGCAAAGTAGCCCACTAATTCCATGCTTGTATTTTTTTTATAAGAACGACGATAACTCATCCCAACCCTGGGCTTTTTTTTTTTTTTTTTTTTTTTTTTTTTTTTTTTTTTTTAATTTTGTTATTACTTTATTAATGTTACCTGGAGAGACCATTTCAAAATTAAATGCGGGTGTGAGCATAAGGCATTTTTATATAGGCCTGCCATTGCATTCTCTAGGGATGGGGGAACCTCCCGAGTCTCACAACCAATGTTTACAAGGTACTAATTTAAAGCACTGGCATTTTTCTTAGCATCTGGATAATTTGAATTAAGCACAGATGGCCCAGTATTCACAGTTTTACTCAAGCCTAATTCATCTTTTACTACGGCCCACGTGGCTCTGCTTTTACTATCTGCATTTTTATGTAACTCTCAATTGCCATTTGTTTAGTGTTTTTTATTGCTGCTTTAAAGATTTTGTTGTAGGTTTTGTAGTATTGTTTTTCTTTTGTGTTAGTGGTTGACTTGTATTTACTGTGTAGCCATCTTTTGTGTGCACAAGAGATCTTTATACCTTTTGTACACCAGTCAAGCGAATATTTTTTAATGATTTGAGTGCATGTGATTTTTAGAAAACAGGAATTGTAACACTCTAATTTCCCTAAGAAAATTGTTATAATTGGTATCAGTATGAAGAAAAGGATTAAGATTCTGTGTTAGATTGCTTAATTTTACTGTAAAATTACTAAGTTTTCAGAGTTGTAGATACATTTGGTAATTAACTGTTTGTTTTACTTTTGATCTCTGGTTTATTGGGAGATTAATGAGGACAGGTTTATGGTCAGAAAGACCTGATTCAGGAGGGAAGCATTGTTCATCTCCATACTGTTTGTTTGTTAGTATATGATCTATACAGGTGTCTGAGAAACTTGTAGTCCGTGTAGAGAATTTATTTCTAATGTCAAAGCCATGGTGGTGTGTAGTGTCAAGATAAGTTATTGATGCCCCACTATATCTTCTGTCTGATGAAATTTCATTTGAGTCTAAGTGAAATTCATCATTTAAATTTCGAAGGTTTATGCTACTATATAAAGCTATTATAATTTTTTTATTTCTTTCATTTCAAAGTTTAGACATCAATTTCTAAAAATGTTTCAAAAGTGGTTGTAATGAGGAATGATAGGGACTCTATAGACAGAGATCACAACTGTATTTAGGCTGCTGATTTCTATTGCAGACAATCTGTAATTAAAATCTCCCTCTAGGACTTTTAGATCTTGCCTGACCTTTACTTGCTCTAACAGTTCTTCTTGTACTAGTATACATGACCCACGGGCTGCATTGCTCCTGCAATAGCAATCAGCTAATGCAAAACCTTCCAATTTATTAAGAAGATGAGTCTCATTTTTTCCCAACCAGTGCTCATTTAAGCAAATTATTCCTAATTTAATATTTTTAATTTAATTAGTAGATTAAAATCATCTATTTTGGAATGAATTCCCTGTGAATTTAGATGGAGAAGCCAGCAACGACAAAAGAGCATGATGTCAAATGGGTTGTTTTCTTAAAAACAAAATTCAAAATATTACCTAAATTCCACTCGTATAGCCCTATCCTTTTTTTTTTAAGTTAATTGATGAAAATTGATCATGTCATGGCATGAAAAATTCAAATGCCACGGCTGGGATTTGAACCACAGATCTACTGGTTTCCGTCCTGTCGCCCTTACCCATTGAGCTACCATGGCAATGGTAATGTCATGACAGCAAATTGGCCATGGTATATCAATTGGTAAGAGCGACTGGATGGAAACCAGTAGATCTGTGGTTCAAATCCCAGCTGTGGCATTGAATTTTTCATGTCGACTATGAATCCAAAATCTTAACCTATATACAGCTAGTGTGAAGAAATGATTACTTTCCAATTAATTAACTTAAATAATAAGAGTTAAATGATGAAGCCTGGGACTCAAGTGCTTACAATAGTAAGTCACCACAAATGGTGTATCTCGGATGTGAGAGCCCCTAGTGGTGTACAGGGGTAATATATGAGTCAATTGGAGAATTTAATGTCATGACAGCAAAGTGGCCATGGTAGCAATGGGTAAGAGTGACTGGACGTAAACGAGTAGATCCGTGGTTCAAATCCCGGCCATGGCATTGAATTTTTCATGTCGACTCTATCAATCCATAGCCCTATCTTTTAAAAATCGTGTTGAAATATAATAAAAGGCAAAGTTACCATGGAAACAATGGAAAGATATTGAAGTTGTCAAATGGAGCAAAGATGTTAAAAATAGTGGGGGGAGTAATGCATAAAACCCTTCAAGAGCCTAATTTGTCAAAAATCATTTTAAAACTCATTAGGACGAAACTGTCGATATGCAGCAACAAGTTCCAAAAACCATCAAGCTGTCAAACAGGGCCGTTTAATTTTTTCCCATACACATAGAACAATATAACAAATGCTATATTAGGAATAAGCTAAATATTAACATATGAAGTTACAAACTAAATTAGATGCCCCTTGGCATTAATAACTCCCTCACACCTTCTCTTCATAGAAGTAACCAGGTTTTTGCATTCTGCTGGGCAGATTTTATTCAGTTCTTCTTCCACTACAGGTTTAAGGTATTGTTTATACCTTAATTTGCTTTTACATACTTGTTTCTATAGAAGTCCCTACAAATGCTATATTACATTCAAATCTGGACTCTGAGAAGGTGTTTACAGTAGTTTGGGTAAATTCCATATTAACCAATTCATGTTGAGTCTTGCCTTGTGTTTACTGTCATTATGCTGTTGAAATCTGTAGCCAGGTGTGATGTCCATTTTCTAGGCACTCTGCATTATGTTCTTTAAAATGTCAAAATACATATGTTGGTCCATAGTGCCATCAATATATTGTATGTTACCAACACTATTGGTAACTGTTTGTCCCATCTTACCCATCTTAGTCTCGTCCGGCCATATCATGCTGTTCCAGAAGTTCTGATCCTTATGGATATGTTCCTTAGCAAATGAAACTCATTTTTTCCTGTTTGCTGCACTTACATATGGCTTCCTGCTCAGTGTCGGCCATGATATCTGTATTTCCATAAAACACAATGAATAGTTTGGTCAGACATCTTCTTTCTAGACACATCTTCAACTAATGGACATGATTGTGGTACACTAAATTTTGGATTTTCTCAAACTCTATTTACAATGAAACGTTTCTCTTGCATTCAGGCTGCTTTCTTCAGGTTTTCATGCTAAATTATTTATAGAACCTTGCTCCTTAAATTTGTTGACTATGTACTCTATGGTAGAATACGACTTATTTACTGTTTGTGCAATTTTTCTAAGAGAGCCAAATATAGCAAGCTGTGTTGAAAAGGTTGAAGTTAAAAAAAGGATAAAATAGCACATAAATTAGTAAGTGCAATAGTACACTTGATAGCGTAAATGTAGCATTGTGTAATTGAATCTAGGAGACATCAAAATGGGAACAATTCTAAGAAACGTGATTATTAATAAACTTCACGAAGAATTTAAATTACTAATGGGAAAGAAAAGGATTAATAAAGGATCAACATTCTTCTTTATTACAACTTTCTTATTCTTGTATATAATAATTTTATAGGCCTATTCCCTTATGTATTTGTTACAAGAGAATATAAGAAAGTTATACTCTTGCGATTGGCTCAGTATATGGATCAAAGAACCATAAGTACAAATATAAATGAGGAATGGCAGGACTTCAAAGAAATGATTTTAAAGTAGCAGATGAAGTATTGGGATTGAGACTCATAAATAATAAGAAAAACGCTTGTTTGAAATATCTCCAAAACAAATCTGATGAAGACAAATAGAATACAAACATAAAAGTCAAATAGCAAAGAGAGAAGTATGAAACTTGGAACATGAAAATTGGGATAAACACATAAGCGCTATAGAACAGGAATGTCATCGAACTCAATATGTAGCATATAAGATGATGAAACATTTAAAGTCAACAAAAATAGATACAGTGCAAATATATAATATTTCAGATAATTGGATAATATGTTATTCTAAATTATGGGTAAATGACATTAATCCTACACTAGACACAATGGTGGAAGTAGATCCTATTGAGATGTATGCTGGATAACACGCTTAAAACTAAGAACAAAAAACCTACTGGAGTAGACAATATCAATATTGAACTCCTGAAATGTATGTCAAATAATGTAAAGAGAAGAGTTATAGAAATATTAAATCTTTGTTGGAAAATCTGCAAAGTCTCGGAGGAATGGAAGAGAGGAAAAGTACAATCTATATTTATAAAAGAAAATAGAAATGATTGCCAGAATTACAGAGACATGTGTTTATTAAATACAAGCTATAAGATATTGTGACTGTGGGTTTATAGAATTAAAAGTCCAATTTGCAGAAATTCCAAATGTTCTTTATTTCCGTAGAAATACACTTTGGTCAACCCTTACAGTAGCAGAATTATGTCACATACACAATTACAATCTTCCAGTTCGTCTGTCACACCCACAAACAGAGTTCACTTTTCAAAATACAGTTGCAGGCACACGATACTCACTTCTGATTACACTCTCATTTTGACTCCATTTACAACTGTCCGATAGACTTCTTTTATACGACCATTCATGATTCCAGATGGTTAGAGAATGTTCTCTATCAATCAGATTGTCACTAGAATTTTCCATTTATCTAACTTTATTTGTTTCGACAAGCCTGTTTCGGCATGCTCTTTATCTCCATGCCGCACTATTTGTCCTTTATCTCTCCGTGTCACAAAGTCTTTTTGTGCGCGTTGCCGCCACTTGCAACAATATTTACTAAGATAATAAATAACTCAGTCTAAATATAATTAAAGAGTATATGCTTTCAGAAGAACAAAATGGATTTCGGAAGAAACAAGAATTCAGTCTATCAACTTGCATATTATTTATGGATTACTATAAAGCTTTTGATAGATTATTACAAAGAAAACTTTGGGAAACAATGTATAAAAGAGGTTATCTAGAATACCTGATAAGATAATTCAAAGTAAATCTAGTGAAAAGCAAATTAAAATAAATAAATAAAATAAATAAAGAAGTTAAACAAGGCTGTTCAGTGTACCCAGCATTGTTTAGTACATACACATACACATACACATGAGGGTCAGCTGATAAGTCCCGGGCCTCACATAGAATTGGCGCCATTGGGCCAGTTTGATGAATAGCATCAAGTTTAACTCTAGACTATATTGTATTCACTGTTACAGGTCAGTAGCTTATTTAGCTTTTGAATGATAGCATTTTAAACAAGACAAGTGTAGAGGTTTAGTGAAAATGGAGGATATGGAAAAACGAGCAGTGAATAAATACTTCCGTTTGAAAGGCTTAACTTCTAGAGAAATCAAGAAGTAAATGGACAGTAAATTGAAAGACTCTGCCCCTTCCTATACATTGATTAAAAGTGGGTTGCAGAGCTTAAAATGGGATGTAGGAGCATCAGCACGACCACTAGGATGAGCGTCACTCTGGGCGCCCTGTAGAAGTCACAACTCTAGAGGTCGAAATAATCATTTCTTCCACACTAGCCATGTCAGCTAAGATTTGGATCAGTAGAGCCAGACTGAAAAATTCAGTGCCCGGTCTCCATCCAGTTGCTCTAAACCACTGAACTAATAATAATTTCTTCCACACTAGCCGTGTGTCAGCTAACGTTTCAGTCTGTCTCTACTCATCCAAACCTTAGCCGGCACATGACTAGTGTGGAAGTAATGAGTATTATTTCCATCAATTTAACTAAAAACGTAGTGGAACCCTGGGCCTTAAGTTCTTACAGCATAGTAAGTCGCCACAAAAGTGACTCATTGTATATGAGAATCCCTAGTGGTTTACCGGGAAACATATGAGTCAGTGAGAGAATTTAATGTCATGTAGGCATGTTGGCCATAGTAGCTCAGTGGTTTAGAGCAACCGAACGGAGACCAGGAGATCTGTGGTTCAAATTCCGGCTATGGCATTGAATTGTTCAGTCTGGCTGTACTCATCCAACTCCAGAGATCATTAAACAAATGCATCTTTTAGTAGTGAAAAACCACAGATTGATGTTATTTGAGATAGCATAGGCTGTAAACATATCAAAATAACGTGCAGATAATATTTTAAGTAATGTTTTGGGCTTTCACAAGGTTGTGCAAGATGGGTGCCACACCTGATTGAAAGTTGCAAAGAAAAACTACTTCTGTTAAGAATTTGGAGCTCTAACATAAAACTCCAAGTAAATTCTGAGACTGCTTATTACAATAGTTGAAACTTGGATACATCACTATACTCCAGAGAGTAAATCACAATCAAAACAGTGGATTCCGCCAGGTGAATTAACTCCAAAAAGGCAGTCAATTGTGTCAGTTAACAGGTTATGGCAAATGTTTTCTGGGATGCACAGGGAATTATTTTGTATTACTTGGAAAAGGGTAAAAATATCACTGGTGACAATTACGCAAGCTTTCTGCAATGTTTGAGTGATGAGGTGAAAAGAAAAAGACCTTATTTGGTAAAGAAGGAAATATTGTTTCTTCACGGCAATGCTCCAGCCCATCGTTCAGTCATTGCAATGGGAAAAATATGTGAACTAAACGTCCACCCTATTCATCAGATCTAGCATCTAGTGAGTACCACCTGTTTCCAAACCTCAAAAATTTACTTGGAGGATGAAGATTTCACAGCAGCAAGGAAGTCATTGATGCGGTAAACAGCTAATTTGAGGACCATGATAAATTGCACTACAGAGATGTTTTAATTAAATTAGAACACCTATGTGATAAATGTATTAGCCTTTCTGGAGATTATGTTAAGAAATAAAGGAAAACAAATTTTAAATGTTTTTTGTTATTTTGAAGCCCGGGACTTATCAATCGACCATCATATATATAATATATATTATATAGATGATGTCATAAGACAATGGTGAGTACAATTAAATGTAAGTTTTAAAATAAATAACATAGACTCAAACGTCACACTGTTTGCAGACGATCAAGTAATATTTAGCAATTCATTAATTAATTCATAATATATGGCAATACAGAGAGTGAACCACAAATAGGAGTACATGAATTAGAAGGAATATCTAGTAATTACAACATGAGAATTTCAGAGATGAAAGCAAAGGTGATGGCGTTCCAAGAAACAAACCACTTAAGATGTTAAATACTAATAAATAATAAAAATAATAGCACAGGTAAGTAATTTTTATTATCTGGGATTTAAGGTGCCCTACTGCCAAAAGAATGATATTAACAAAAAAAATAACCGGATTCTATAGCATGTGTGGATCAATAGGAACATTGAGGTTTAACGTATTGTCGTGAACCCATTATTTACGAAAGCGTAGCGTGGGAGCCATAAGGGACGGATGGAGCCAGGTGGAGTTAAACAGCCTGCAAAAAACAGATAAAGATAGCCCGGAGATAGAAGACTTGCCGACACAGATAGAGTTACATTCTAGAACATTCGTGTTTTATCTGGTGACGTGTTAGGAAACATTCTATAAGTCTGGGATTCATGAATGGTTGTATAAAAAGAAGCCATGGCTAGTTACTAGTCAGTCGTAAACAGATGTTTTAACAGGAGTATTGTAAACAGTGGAAGTTAAGTAAGCTCTCTGTTGTGGTCATTGACCTTGGTAGATTGTCTATGTGATGTAATTCTGTTATGAATGAACATTTTGAATTTCTCCAAATTGGACTTTAAATTTTACGAACCCACAAAGTCACAATTGGTGTCAGGAGTGAGACATACGGCCGTGGATGCGGCATTGGAAAAGATTTTACAGAAAATGGAACAAATGAAGACTGCTAACGACAACAGCACCGAGAAGATGGAAGAAATTAGGGTCGAATTGACAGCGGAAACAGAAGCGGCAAATAAGAACATGACCGCAAAATTGGAGAGGACAAATCACAATCTGACTGCAATGAATGCCGAATTAACCACAGAAATGAGAGCAGTGAAGGACAGTCTGGCCACGGAAATGAAGGTGGTGAACGAGGTTCTCGCCGCCAAATTTGAGGAACAGTTGGCCGGCGTGAGGGATGGCGTCACGGAGCTGCGCAAGCGATGGGCCAAGTGGACGAGCGCGTCGAAGACCTGGCGAACCGCTTCAATGACCTAGAGGGAAAGGCCGACAGTAACGCCAAGTCCCTGAACGCCATGGTAGAGGACATCGCCGGCAGGAGGTTGAAGGCCGACGCGCCGGGACGCGACACATCTGCGCGCGTCAAACCTCCTAAATACGATGGCGCGACAACTTTCGAAGTCTTCCGGCGCCAGTTCGACAGCCAAGCACAAGTGGTCACCAGAGGAAGAGGCCGCACAGCTAATAGCCAGCCTCCAGGGAGGGCCGCAGATCTTAAACGCGGACCAGACATCAGCGGCGCCGAAGCGTACGGCAGCCAGCTGAAGTCAAGGTCGCAGCAGCCAGGGGAGACACTGCAAGAGTTCGCCCTGGCTATCGAGTAGATGGCCAGTAAAGCCTTAGTCGACCTCCCACCAGAGTTGGTATCCCAAGATGCTGCCTACACCTTTGTCGACGGGGTACGAGACACGGAGATTTGTCAGCACCTAATGCACGGTGATTACGCAACCATCCACGAGGCGCTAACGGCAGCACTAAGGATAGAGGCGGCCAAGGTGACGGCTATCCCGACGTCGCGAACCAGATGTATCCGCTACACGGGAGACCGAAGAAAATCGAGGGACGCCGCCGAAGACCTAGTGGAATGTGTTGGGGGTGTGGAGAGTCGGGACACCTGGAGAGAGATTGCCCATACGAGGGAGAGCAGCCGGAAAACGTGTAAGGGTCGTCGTGGCGAGGGGCACGTCGGCGCCATCACCACCATCCCCTCGAGTGACACTGTGCGCCGTCAGCCGACGGTTAGATGACAGCCTCATCGCGGACGGGACGTGCGAGCCCGTGGTCAGCGTGACAACAATCGACAAATCACAGGAGCCGGTGCCGACACAACACCTGTGGCCCCGGCTGGAAGGCTTATTGCAGAGGGCGGCCGACCACTTGACCGCAGAACAGCTGGAGAAAGTTCGACAACTGCTGAGACGATACCAGCGTGTCTTCAGCCAAGGTAACACGTTAACTGCAGAGGTTCTGTAACTACGACCGCACGGATAAAGTGCTTCACCACATCGACCCCGCAGACGCCCGGTCTATTCGGCAACCACCTAGACGCGCTCCACTGGCAAAATAAGTGGCGGTACGGGATATGCTAGATGACATGAAATTCAGGGGAGTGATTGAAGAGTCTGACAGCCGTTGGTATTCCCCTGTAGTTCTGGTGACAAAGAAGAACGGCGAGCTGCGCTTCTGCGTGGACTACAGGAAACTGAATGCTGTCACCCGGAAGGACTGTTTTCTCTTACCCCGGATTGACGACACCCTGGACACGCTAGCTGATGCACATTGGTTCTCGACCCTGGACCTGAAATCGGGTTCCTGGCAGGTGGCTCTACACGCGAGAGACAGGACCGCCTTCATTGTGGACACCGACGCCAGCAACCATTGCATTGGATGCATCCTATCCCAAGTCCAGGACGGCCATGAGCGAGTGATAGCCTACTACAGCAGCACGCTATCCAAGGCAGAGAAGAACTACTGCGTCACCCGGCGAGAGTTACTGGCGGTGGTTACACGGCAGTGCCTGTGGATGGCTGGGGTAGCGCAGGCCTGAGGAGGGAGCAGCTGATGGACGTAGGCTTGTGGCCACTTTTGAAGGGAGTGGAGGCAGGGACAAGACGAACCTTGGAGGAAATCGCACCAAGGAGCGCTACATACACGTCCTACTGGGCCCAATGGGACTCACTGCAAACAAGAGAGGGCGTGCTGTTGCGGGTATGGGAATCGCCTGCCGAGAAGACGCAGATAGAACAGTTGGTACTTCCCCGAAGTAAGGTCTCGGAGATCTTGGAGGAAGTGCACGCCAGGACACCTGGGAGCAAACCGAACAATCGACAAGCCCCAACAGCGCTACTACTGGCTGAGGCTCCGAGCTAACGCTGAGAGATGGTGGCCTCAATGTCACTTGTGCGTGACGAGTCGCGGCCCCCAGACTAGAAGCCGGGGTCGCATGCAGCAGTACAACGTAGGAGCGCTATTTGAACGGATCGCCGTCGACATAGCTTCACCATTCCCAGTGTCCGACCGAGGCAACAAGTACCTGATGGTGGTCATGGACTACTTCATCAAGTGGCCGGAGGTGTATGCCATCCCGAACCAGGAGGCAAAGACAATCACAGACGGCCTCGTGGAGCAAGTGTTCTTCCGATTTGGGATGCCGTTAAAGCTTCACAGCGACCAGGGTACCAATTTTGTGCCCAACCTAATGAAGGAAGTACTGGAAAGACTTCGGCTTAACAAAATCCGCACCAAACCTGTACATCCCCAGTCGGATGGCATGGTCGAAAGGTACATCAAGACCTTAGAAGAACACCTGAGGAAGGTCGTGGACTGCCATCAGCAAGATTGGGACGACTACTGTTCTTGCTGGCCTACCGCTCGTCAACACACGAAACCACTGGTATGATGCAAGCCAGCTTAATGTTCGGCCGAGTGTTACGCCTCCCCTGTGATCTAGCTTTTGGAACCCCCCACCCCCCCAGACGCAAAACAGCCAGCAACAGAGTATGTGGAACCTGGGGGATCATCTCCACGACATGCATGAGATGGCTCGTCAGAACATCCAGAAGGCGAGTGACCGCATGAAGAACCGATACGACAGGCAAGCCAACAGCCAAGGGTTCCTGCAGGGTGACCTAGTCTGGTTGTATCGCCCTACTCGGACCAAGGGACGCTGCCTGAAACTTCAACAGCCGTGGCAAGAACCGTACCGGATGAAGAGGATTAACGACGTGGTCTACCGCATCCAGAAGGTGCCCCGAGGAAAGATGTTGGTGGTACACTTGGATCGTCTGGCCCGCTAAGATGGTGTTGTTCGGGCCGACCAGCCTTGAGGAGGGAGAAGTGTCGCGAACCCATTATTTGCGAAAGCGCGGCGCAGGAGCGTTAAGGGACGGATGGAGTCGGGTGGAGATAAACAGCCTGCAAAAAACAGATAAAGATAGCCCGGAGATAAAGGATTTGCCGACACAGTTACATTCTAGAACATTCGTGTAAGTTTGGAGCGGTTTAGCGAGCCATCTTTTTCTAATGCAACCGATACGATCAAGAAAACGTAAAATCTAAAGCAAGCAGTGTATAAAGTGATCAGATATTTCTCAAATGATACTGAATGCAAAATTAGTCCTAAAGGAAGAAGTCTAGAAATCGTGCAAATTGCTCCATTTGAGCTCAGAAAATTGCTTAAACTGAAAATATACCAACAGTTTATTTAGAGCTAAGACTGTGAGCACAAAATAAACTTTTATCTGCAGCAGCTAGGAATAATGACATGTTCATTTTTAGGCGTTTGCATAACAGTAAGTATCGAGCAAATTAAGGAGCCAGTCTTTTCTAATGCTGCCGAAAGGAGCAAGAAAAGGTAGAATCTAGCGTGTTCAAAATTTATCAAAACGGTGTTTAAAGTAATCAGAAATGCCTTAAAGGCTACTATTTGAAAAATAAATTAAAGAACAAGAGGTTGAAAAATTGTTGGAAATTGCTCCATTTAGGCATCTCAGAAAGTTTCTTAACCTGAAATGTACCAGCCATTTCATTTAAGGTAAGACTGTACGAGCACAAAACAACCCTATCTGCAGGAGCTGGGAATAAGCACACCTATATTATAGCAATTTTTAGACGTTTGCAGTACAAGTATTGACGAGGGCTGTTCAAAATTTATTGCAAGTTTTGTGCTTTTTTTAAAAAAAAAGTATTTATTCGTGAATGTCTGTTTGGTCTCCTTCAAAGTAATCACCGCTAGATATTATACATTTATGCCAACGTTTCTTCCAATCCTCGAAGTACTTTAAAAAATAGTTTTTTTGTGATCTTGTTCAGCTCCTTCGATGCCATTTTTATCTCCTCAGTCGTGGTGTAGCGTTGTTCTTTCATGGGCCTCTTTAGTTTTGGGAACAAAAAAAAAATCCACAGGGGGCCAGGCCTAGGTAGTACGGTGGCTGCGGCATCGTATGTGTGGTTTTGGCACACAAAATGATCGCGCACAAGCAACGATATGTGAGCAGGGTCGTTATGGTGCAAAAGCCAAATTTTGTTCTTCCACAAATCCGGGTGTTTCTGACGGATTGCTTCATGCAAATTGCGCATAACTTGCAGGTAATGTACCTTATTGACCGTTCTACCCCTTGGAAAAACCTCATGATGCACCACGCCCCTGCAATCAAAGTTTGTAAGCAAAACCTTCGCATTCGACGAAACTTGGCGCTTTTTTCCGCCAGGGTTCGTGTGGCAGCATCCATTGGGATAATTGCGCTTTAGTTTCCATGTCATAACCCTAAACCCGTGATTCGTCACCAGTTACAACCTTCTGGAACAAAGTTGGGTCTTCGCGGACAGAGTTAAACAGATGCTTAGCAACGTTAATGCGATGGTGAAATCTAGCAACTTCAATACGAATTTTGCGTCTGATGCGCAAACCATTGGTCAAAATCGAATGGCACGAGTTAATCGATACGTTTAGGTTCTCAGCAACTTCTCTAACGGTGATTCGACGATTGGCCAATACTAGTTTCTTCACTTTTTTAATGTGTTCGTCTGTTGTTGAGCTCGGGCGTCCGGAACGCTCTTCGTCGTTCAGATCTCGACCCTCTGAGTACTTTTGTACCACAGATAAACGTTGCTTTGGTTCAAGGTAGCTTGGACATATGCCACAGTCGACATTCGGAATGCATCGGCGCACTTAATTTTGTTTTTCACACAAAATTTGATGCAGTTTCTTTTTTCCATTTGTTGGAATAGGCAAAAATCGAAGACGAGTCGAAATACGTTCACGCAAAATAGCTGTCAACAATTAACTGAATATTCAAAATGGCTGAGCTTGTCAACATAAGCGAGAGACAAGAGTACCACCATAGCGCCACAAAGCAATTGAAAATCGAATATGCGTAGCCCAAGGGACAATAGAAAGGTAACATTCTCCGATAGTTCGGCGTTAGGCAAATATGCGCTACTTTGTAGGAAAGACGAATTAACAGGAAGTAATAACGTTGACACCAAAGGTCATACAGCCTTTGGAGGATGGACATACCAGACCGTTAGAGCGAAAATATTTTGAAGAACCTATAAGCTTAAAATTGAGAAAAGCTTGCTCCCAATAAAAAGCAGTGTTCTTCACATGACAGGCTCGATATAATAAGGCCTAGAAACAGGCGGGAATAGACTGAATCCTAGAGAAAAAGGAGGTGCGAATTGAAAGGATGTACAGCTTATTTCTTGGTTATATGCGGTATAGTTTAGACAAGAGCACGATTCAGTGCGCGTATTTTAAGAATCATGCTTACCTAATTAGATAGTTAAGATACAGATCCTGCGTGTCGTGCTAGGGATCCCGGGTTCGATTCCCGGCTGTGGGTTTGGGGATTTTTCTCCGACCGTATAATTCCTCATCTTCCCCGCGCCATGGCTCAGTAGTTAAACCGCTTGGCTCTCACCAAGGCGGCCCGGGTTCGATCCCAGGCGACTGCAAAGTGAGATTCGTGGTAGACAACACGGCGCTGGGGCGGGTTTTCTCCGGGACCTCCGGTTTCCCCCGCCATCTCATTCCAACGGTGCTCCATCTTTATCTCATGTATCATCAGTGTCACCGCTTGCGGTGCCGTATTTAGTAAAAGCGGGCGTTAAACACTTCACATTTCCCCAGAGTCTGAAAATATGAATGAGAGTGCGAATGTGTGCGTGATCTAATGATTAAAACGCAAAGAATACTAGTTGACACCTTCAATATGTTCCAATGGAGAACGGCCGCCGATATGATCACTGCAGTTAAATGGAACAAATAAAAAACATACAGATACCACGATGTATAAGAACTACTAAAGAGAAATGCAGGCGAAGTAAAGTAGAAAATGGTGTCGGAATTAGAAGTCGGGAGAAACGGCTAGACGACGCTGCGCAACGCAAATGGTGTGACGAGCAAGAGGGGCTTAGGAGCAAATACGACCTATGTCATATGTAGAAATGTGAGTGTGTGTGAACGGCTGATCCGATTTGCCTAAGTTTGGTTTTGAAATTAGTGTAGAAGTACAAGGAAGCTTTAAAAGATGAGAAAAAGAAAACGTCAAGTGATACTGGACCGGGTTATTGACGAAATATTAAAGTACACACGCAAAATTTTACGCAACACACCTTTTATTTTACATAAACATCATTACAGAGTAGAAAGATATTCCACTCCTTGCCAAAGCTGTTTCACTTACCATATTTTATTAAATAACGTTTATCGTTTGTTATAAGACTGAAATTTGTTTATGTAGCGTGTGATATGCCTTTCGAAGATTAGACACAAAATTAATTTCTGAACGCACTCTAACACGATACGAGTAAATACGAGGCGTGTCCGTAAAATAAGGTTTCCAAGGTGCTGGAGCCGTGAGGAACGCTATTACGCGAGATCCGGCAACACTGGCGTGTAGCTTGCTTTCACCCCTTCAAATCTCCACCATAACAAACCCGTTGCAAACATTAGTCTTGGCTGGGCAGCCGTTTGTGATGGAGCTTCCTATCACTTTCGCCGCCAAGTGCGAGTTGCGTGAAGTGGTCCGTTTTTTGAGTGCCAAGGGCACTACCCCCACTGAAATTCATCGTCAGTTATGCGAAGTCTATGGGCCACAGTGTATGGACGTCAAAAACGTGCGAAAGTGGGTCAGGGAATTCAAAGACGGGCGTATAGGCGTCCATGACGAACAGCGTTCTGGTTGGTCTTCGGTTTCAGTCGAAACAATTGCAAAAGTGGAACAAGAAATGCTTAAAGATCGGCGTGTGACAGTTCGCGAGCTGTGTGAACTTATCCGTGTAGTCAGTAAGACTACGATTGACACGATTTTGACCAAACATTTGCATTATCGCAAGCGGTGTGCGAGGTGGGTCCCCAAAATACTCACCGAAGGCTGATCTGGCCTCACCCATCCCCCCTCCCCTTAAGCCCAGTCTTAGCACCTAGTGATTATCATCTGTTTCCTGAGTTGAAGTCACACCTTGGTGGAACATATTTCCAAACCGACGATGATTTGGAAAATAAGGTTGAGCGCTACCTGCGCAACTTGGCGGGAGAGTGCTATGACAAGGGTATACAAAAGTGCCACAGCACATGCAAAGGTGCATCAATCGCAATGGTTATTAGGTTCAAAACTAGCTGTAAGTTCCGCCTTTCAATCAATGTGTAATAAGTTTTTCTTTAAAAGTTTGTCGTGTGTGGCGAGATGTAACTTCAAGCCACGCGACGCACCCACATGTTATCCCTCGGATTATCTCTCCAGCTTCCCTGTCACTGCGATGATGTAGACTTGACTATGCGCCGGCAACTCCGTCGATGAGCGATCAACTCTGTAATCTAGGGCAGGTACTACGCCAGCAACGGAATGGTGGATGGTGGCAACAAAGTTGATTTAAAACACTGCTTCACTTTTTGAGATTTTATTTTCTCACTGAATTATTTCACAGCCGATTTTTGAAGACATGATTTACAAACATCTTTTTTGATTTTACAGGCGTAGTGAACGCAACAGGGTGCCACTCATCATTTACGTATTTTCTTTTGCGACGCGTACTCGACAAGTCTTTTCACTGATCGCTAATCAGTAGATAAAATTACTTCTGCTACTTGCAGGAACCTAGCAGTCCTCTTGCAACTTAATAGTGCGTCTGTGTCCGAGACGATATCTATAACACGTCTGACTACATCGAAAGAACAAGAAGGAATAAGACCTTTTACAAGTGAAGATGAAATCAAATTAAAATTTTACTGAACTCGGATTGGTTCATTCTACAATGTCTTGTTGCTAAGGGACCAAAACTTGAATTTGATTGGCTTGACGTCAAAGGTTGAATTTTTGAAAGTTCTATAACTTGGAATGATAATAAACCTAGGCAATCAGTTGCGTCACAAACAAAGCCATCTTGGTTTGACCTTTTCATTTATTTCAGAGGGCCATGTTTGCATTACATCTCCATATATGGAAATTTTAACGAATTTCTTGAATTATCGGAAAAATCAGCTTCATACTGCCTCCATTCAGAATTTATGAGCTAATCATCTTCATAACATGTTTATCTCTTTTTGGTTCATAAATTCTGAATGTTGCCCCTGAATTAACATTTCTTCATACACTTTGTTAACTTACATTTACATTCAAACTAACTAAAAATGTTACAATGAACATAACATTGTACACAAACAATATATATGTATATATATATATATATATATATATAATGTAGTGATCTAATAATTCAGATTTCAATTGTAATGTAGTGTAACTAAATTGTAATTTTTTTCACTTTTTTGTGCAGTGTAATTTAATTTGAGGGTGTGACTGGTCTCTTAAATGGCTTTAATAAAAATGTATGATATCTCCCGATTATTTTTCCATCTAGCGAAGTTATGTCATATGTATGTTCCCCAAATGTATTCATAATTTTATAAGGTCCTTTATAGATTAAATTCATCCTCCAATATACTTTTCTTCCGGAATCTGAAAGATTGATGGTTTTGACTAGAACTTCGTCACCTAGTTGAGGATTCCAAATGGCTTTTCCTCTTTTAACTTTCTCTCTCTTTTCCGCTTTATCTACTAACCTTTGATAAGCAAGTGCCATTTTCTCCTCTGAAAGATGTTCATTTGATGGTTCGACAGTAGTAGGAATTTGGGTGGACGGCCTGCCACTAATTCATATGGTGTGAATTTAGTTGTTGTTAGGAGTGTGATTAATTACATTTTCTAAAATGTCGCAAAATTTAAAGCATTGTTGGTGGTGGGAATGGCACAAGGTACGAAAGTAGAACCCGATACCTCTCAGTATTCGTTCACAAGGATATCCTTGTTGGAAATACACAGAAGAATTGTACAATTTTATGTTTTGGCTTCGGAGCGCTGAAGTAAATAATTTGCTCCAATGCACGGTAGCATTGTCTGATATAATGGACATGATTTTTCCAAATTTTGGATTCCAATCGTTAGTTATTTTTAATACACAGGTTCTGCTCATGATATTTTTCACAGGATAAATTTTCACAAATTTTGTGAATACATCGAGCATTACAAAAATATACTTACAGTTATATTGACTGGCGGGCATTTGTCCATGAGCACCAATTGCTTCGAGCTCATTTTTATTTTCTCTTACGATTACCTGGGGGTCGTAGTCGTATTTTACATTAAGAGGTTTAGCTTTCTGACATAGGGCACAGGAGGATATTAATTTACGTACTTTCCTGCCCAAATATTAGATATATAGCCTATCTTGGATAGCTAAGGAGGGTTTTTCACTTACCGGATGTGCCTAGTTTTCGTGAAATGACATTATTTCCTCCTCTTCGAGGATTTTGGGCACCATCACTTTCCATTTCTTTGGCACACCTCCATGGAGTTTGCCATGAACTCTAATCTAGGGCAGCGGTACGGCTCCAGCAACGGAATGGTGGATGGGGGCAACAAAACTGATTTAAAACACTGCTTCACTTTTTGAGAGTTTATTTTCTCACTGAATTATTTCACAGCCGATGTTTTCACACATGATTTACAGACATCTTTTCTGATTTTACAGGCGTAGTGAACGCAACAGCGTGCCACTCATCATTTACGTATTTTCTTTTCCGAAAAATCAGCTTCAAGTGTAATAATAAACATGTTTTCTATATTAAATAAAGTTGGAGACCTTATTTTACAGACACGCCTCGTATTTGACCACAGGCAATTGTAGTCAAATATTGATGAATCCTTGGATACCTTCTTTATAGTTTGTTTCTGAATTCCTGAATTTGAATTGAATTGGCACAAAATTCATTGAATTTCTTTGTGATTCTGATGATTCTAATTTATTTGCCTTTTGATTTTAAGCGTCTACAATTTCCCTTAAATTTGGCCTTTGCGACGACCATAAATAAATTGCAAGGGCAGTCGTTGGATATTTACGGAATCAACTTGGAGTTTCCCTATTTCTCTCATCGACGTTTACACACCACAAAAAATATTGTTTATAAGAAAACTTTAAATTTATTAACTTAATTGTAATTGTGTTGTATTTAAACTTCACCACAATTGCAGAATAAATAACTAATCCGAATTTCTTTTATCGGAGTAAGTTGATTGTATAGAGTTCACAGTTTGTCGTTGTTACACGCCAAATCCTTCAGTCCATGTCCGTGATTGTTATAGAAGTTGCAAATTTTACAAACGACTTCAGGTGATTATTCGCAATCTTCTCGTTGGTGGTAGGCCATTTCCCTCCATTGCTTGTTACACTTTTTGCCAATTCTAGTCTTTTTTCATCAAGTGTTCTGCAATTAAATATTATATGGTTAACGGTCTGTTCTTCTTTTCCGCAAGGACAGAGTGGGTTATTTATTATTCTAAATCGGTATAGGTATGCGTTTAATTTTCCATGGCCAGTTAACATTGTAGTGAGTTCTGGGGATATTGGAATCTTTTGACGCAATCTGTTTTTCACTAACGGGAAGAATGCTTTAGTCACTGCACCTTTCGTTGTGTTCGTCCAGACCTGTTGCCACCTGCTGAGTCCATATTCCTTCGCTCTTGTTACAATTACGTCTTTTGGTATTTTGTCGTACACTATTTCACTATCTTCGATAGCAGCGCGTTTTGCAAGCTTATCTGCTAGTTCATTGCCTTCTATTCCGCAGTGGCCTTTAACCCAGCCAAATTGGATGATCCAATTTAAATAGTTTAGTGCAAGAAGTTTGTCTTTGATAGATTCTATTAGTCGATTCCTTTTCCAGTTGTTTCTCAGTAGATCTATAGTAATTCTGCTGTCAGTGTATATTGCAACGGATCCCTTTCTATCTATTGAACTGGAATAATATAGTTCTTCTAATTTCTCTAGTACTTTTAAAATAGCAAGTTGTTCGGCTTGATTGTTGGTGCAGTGGCCATGCAATTTGAATTTTAACTGGTGTGTCATAATTCCGTTTTCAAATATAATTCCTGCTGCGCCAACTTTCTCCCCCATTTTACTTCCATCTGTGTACGCTTCCATTCTATATATGTTATCTTTGTTCACCTCCTGAATCGTTGCCACTTCGGCAGGATGTCGCCAGTGTTTTACTTCTAATGGTTTGTCGAAGTCTGCTATGTGACTTTTTGTTGCCAGATATATTTGGAGTTTTTCCTCTATAGTTATTTCGATAGGACGTACTCCAGCTAGTACGCACGATGCATCATACGAGAGAGTTCTATATGCTTTCGTCATTTTTATGTTGATTAATCTTTGAATTCTTCTATATTTTGCAATATTTTTATTCTTCCGTATCGCATCTATCCATATAGGAGCTCCGTATGTCAAGACAGGGACTATAGCACCTTCATAGATTGTCTTAAGTGCTTTGTGACCTAGCCCCCATTGTAGCTTTGCTGTTCTTGCTAGCATATGAACCAACGAGATTGTTTTGTCTGCAGTACATTCAATGTGCGTGTTGAAGTTAAATTTGCTATCTAAATATATTCCGAGGTATTCTATTTCCTCGGTTTGGTTAAGTTTATGATGATTCAAAAATATGTTGACATCCCTACTTACATTTCATCTTCTTGTGATAAATAGAACCTTGGATTTCTTTTGGTTAAATTGAATTTTGTTATCATCAGCCCATTTTTGGATTTTTCTAAGATCGTGATTTGCAACGCTCTCTGCTTCTGATTTGTATGCTCCTCTTGTCATTACTACCAGGTCGTCTGCGAAGGCGATCACTCTTGTCCGGTGATCATATTCTAAATTCAGCATCGAATTGTACATTATGTTCCAGAAGCCTGGACCACAGCATGATCCTTGTGGGCAGCCTTTCTGTACTTCTCTTTCTGCTGTATAGTTGTTCACTGAAAATACTGCTCTTCTGTTGCTAAAGTAATTCACTGCTAAATTATATAAATTCTTAGGGCATCTAAGCTGTCTTAGATTCTTGAGTATGCTAGGCCACCAAGCTGCATCAAAGGCACCTTTGACATCAAGACTAGTAACTACTACGCATTGTTTTGACTTCAAGCATTTATCGATGAAAGATTTAACTTCCATTGCAGCGTCAACTGCTCCCCTTTGGGGGGTAAATCCAAACTGGTTGTTGTGTAACAAATTATTGCTGTACATATGGTGTAGTATTCTGTCAATCATCAGTTTTTCTAGTAGTTTACCTCCGATATTTAATAGGCTAATTGGTCTGTATTTTGATGCGTCTTGGCAGTCTTCTTTTCCGGGCTTAATTATTGGAATGACAATAGACTGCTTCCAATCTTTTGGAAAGC